>JAVCKT010031987.1:0-26762 GCA_032273925.1 Rhynchotus rufescens | reverse complement strand
GTTGTGGAGTCTCCTTCTTTGGAGATCTTTAAAACCCGCTTGGACGCAGCCCTGTGCCACGTGCTCTGGGTGACCCTATGTGTGCACGGGGTTGGACTCGATGACCTCTGAGGTCCCTTCCAACCTTTAGCATTCTAAATAGCCTCCCTCACCTGGCTGACAAAGGCAAAGCAAGCAGCCGAGTTGCTCACTTGGCCGATGATGGACACCAGTCAGTGAGCTCTGGAATTTGATAGATAGGCCGCCTTTGCAGATGGGAAAATATTTATTTGCCTGCAAAGCTGCCATTGTAGGAAAAGAAACCAGTTGTCCTAGAACTATTATACAGAGCAAGCAAACACCCAAGCTGTTTAAGAGTATTTTGTAGATTTTGATCAGCGTGTGAGTGAGATGCCGGTTATACCATGCAGAGCTTTCCTGTCTCTGGCACTTCTCACATGACAGCATCAAAGAGCCAGATGTTTTGTTTTGTTTTGACTTGTAGCCCTCAATGAGTATCTTGGGCACATAAAATATCTTTAAAAATCTGACTTGAAGTATCATAGTGTAAAATGAGGCCTGAGTTTCCTCTTGATTGGTGTCACTTCCTTCCACTTCTGGCTTTGTCTGCATGGGGATTTCTTTGACTGTTTTTAAAAGTAAATTTAAACTGCCAGAATTGTATTAAGTTCAGCTTTTTTTTTTCCCCTGTTCCCTGTGCAGAACTTTATTCCAAAAGAAAAGAATTTATTTTGCTTGTGTCAGTGGGTAGGCCAAAAATGCATTCCTCATTGGAATAAGATGACTGCATGGGCCAGTTATGCCGTTCTTGTGTAACAAGCTAGGCTTATTTGTGTGGATGAGGCTTTAAAGTCTCCTCTTAGGGGAAAGAGCAGGATGCTCAGCAGCATCTTAGCATCTAGTAGAGCAGGTAAAGTGCCACCTCTGTGGTCCACAAGGTCCTCAGACTTCCACACAGGAGCATGGCTTTATATTTACACTGTGGCCTGTGTCTTTATGGCCTTTGATCCTCATGGGATTTCTGCCATGAGATAAGCTGATGAATTAGAACCATTTGAAAAGGTAGGTGATGGTTTTTTAGACCTGTTTGGCGGGTTGGTCCCGCTCATCTATGAGGGCAGTGTCTACCAGCCCCACCAAGGTGGGTCTGAGCAGCAGCTACGCTCTGGCTTTCATACACCCCTCGGGGCATTTCTCTGAGCCTGGCTGCCCCCAGCCCTCGTGGCGTGTGTGGCCATCACGTGTGGGGCAGGCGCCTGGCCCCTGCCCGCGCCTCCCCAGCGGCGCGTTCTGCCTTCTCTCACCCGCCGCCTCTCGCGCTAGCAGTAGCTGCGTGGAGGCTCAGCTGCCTTGCTTCCCTCTCTCCAAAGAACATGTGTTTCCAATAGGAGAGGCAGCCCTGCTGTCGGGGGCCTTTGCTGCCGAGCGGTCGCTCCCTTCCCGGAGCCGCCCCGGGCCACGCGGGGCCGGATACCTCGGCTGGGGCCGCGGCTCGCAGGGCTGCCCGTCCCTGCCCACGTGGCAGAGGGGGTGTCTGGCTCCCCAGTCCCCTCTCGCAGCGGGCTTAGGGATAAACTGAAGGACGTGAGGTTTTAGGGAAGCTGGGGACCTGGGTAGAGTGGAAAAATCTCCCTGGGAGGAAGAATTTGCTGGGAAAAGTTGTTTCTGTGAGAGCTCAAGCAAGTGCTGGGGTTTCCCTGCTCCCTTGCAAAGTGGACGGTGTTTCTCATCAGCCTGAACAAGCTTTCTCTAGTGCCGTCCTTGGTCTGTGGATGTGAATGAAACACCTGCCCTGCTCTTCCTGCAGCGGAGGTGCATCCTTTTGGAGAGACGGGGCTTGGGAGGCAGTTTCACACGGGAAGGTCGTGGTGTTTAACACGGACTTTGTGCCTCTGCGGATGCAATCAGTGGTCCCTTGCAAAAGGGCAGAGAGAAGGGAGCAGAGGTCCTTAATCCTGTGCTTCTCCATGAGTAAGTGGGGAACATGGTTGGAAAGGGTGCTCTGAGGTACTTGGTGCCCTAAGGACCTTTGCTAGGGGCAAGCTCACCAAGCCAGGCTAAGCTGAGGGTCCTGCAGGGTCCCAGTGACACCCATCCATGTGCTGGCCTTGATCCAGGCCAGCCATCCAACCTTGCCTTGATCCCCAGTGCTGGCTGCATTCAGCGCTCGGTACAGACACAACCCCCATGGGCACCAAAAATCAGTGGAGCTCGGAGCACCCGTATGGGACTGGGGGGCAGCAGCGCCGTGCAGCCCAGGACACTGCTGTGCTGCCTACAGGGAAGCTTTCCCCTTTCCCCGTGGGCTCACAGCCCCGTTTCGGGCTGGCCGTGGTGCCGTCCCGTGGCTGGAGGGTTGATCAGCTGGGAAGTTCCCTGTCACACGCTCTGTCCTCCCTGTAGCACTGCTGTAAAACCTCCACCGTGGTGACCCCCGTGAATGAGCGAGTGACCCCGCTCTGAAATCCTGCCCCGTCTTTCTTGGCAGCCCTGTTCTCTGGGCACGGCAGAGCTGCTGCTTGATGTCCTGATGCCCTCTGCTCCTTTCGCTGCTCGCTGACCCCCGGGATTCCCGCCTGGCTCGCGGCCCTGCAGCGGAGCCACAGCTCCCGAGCGGGGCCTTGTGTGGCTCCTCGATGCTCCCTGGCATTTGCTTAATGCAGGGCTCAAATTCTCGCTGCTAGCTGGATCTGGGGCTTCACCAGAAGGAAATAACTCTTCAGCTTGCAATTTTTATTATAGGAATTCCATTATAGGAATATAATATTCCTTTTATAATATTCCTTTTATTTCAGGAAGCCAGAAGGCATGAGCCTCTGCTCAGATACTCTCCATGCTGTGGTTATGTGGGAATAACATGTACCAACCCAGGCTGGATTCCCCAGACCCTGAGGAAGAGGGGACGGGGAGCACCTGGAACAGGCCAGGATGGGCTGGAGCTCTTGCTGCTTCCAGCAGCTCCTCCCCTCCTCTTAGGGGTTCTTCAACCCTTAGCAAGTGTTTAAAAGGGGGGCTTAGCATCAGGACTTAGTGGAATATCGAGAAATGTGTAAAGCAGTCTGATCAGTGCAGTTTACTCCTTGGTGGAGTCCTTGCTTTCCTCCCCCTTTGCCGACAGAAGAGCGATATTGCTCAGGAGAGCAGTCGGGATTCAGCGCCTGGATCCCAGTGCCGACCCCCTCCACGCATCTGTGGTCCTGGTCCCTCTGTAAGCTGAGGATCAGCGGCTCAGGGATGGGCAGTTCCTTAAGGCCTGTGGCAAGACCTGAGCGTCACGCAGGGACCCCCGAGCTCCGCATCCTGCAGCGACCCCGCGGCCTCCAGCGCTGCCCGCAGGCTTGGAAGGCCAACGGGTGGCCTGAGCGCTGTGCTTGCTGTGCAAGCCTTCCCCGCCGGGGTGTAAAGCTCGTATGGGGGGAAAAGGCTGTTGGCTTTAATTGCTGGGAATTGTTTTTCAAGTAATTTGGCTGGGGCTGCTGATTTTTGTGCTCTGAAATACCCTGAGGACCAGTCTGTGGCTGCCACCCGCTTACTGGCTTGCTTGTGCCACAGTCCCCTGTTTTGTGTTGTAGCCTTGCTGCTGTTAGTGCCAGTTCTGTCCTGGGAACAGTTTTCTGGTACTTCTTCATCACCTTCAAACCCTCCTTGGCAGCTCTGTTTGCCCGAGTGCCCTTTTCCCAAGAGATGCTGGGGTTACCTCTGTCGGTGCTGCTCTTGCAGAGCACCGGGGAGCTGGTGGGTGTTTGTGGACATGGAGCAAGGAGGCTGCAGGCTGGGAATGGCTTCGTACGCTGCTGTTGCACGTGCAGGGAGCCTCTGGCATCCTCCAGCTATCTCTGAGGGCTTGGAAATGGGGTTCCTGGGCAGCGGCCCGTGCCAAAATGTAAATGCCTGGTTGATTGTCGATCCATCTGCATGGGCCACCTCTGCATCCTGGTCTTCGCTTTAAAGAAAAGCTGATGAAAGAGTCCGGAACACACTCTGCATGGGGAAGAGGCTTTCAAAGGGGAAAAAATGTTTGAAAATAGCAAAGAGAAAGGAGGGGGAAAAAATCTGCTGGGAAAGGAATATAAGCACATTGCTTCCTTGGAGGTCTGGGAAATACATTATGCAGAGCTCCAAACAATGTTTGCCAGCAGCAGCCTGCTTAGATGTGTCCACGGGGGTTTCCTTGTGTGCTTGATTCCCTTTATTTATTTATATATTTATTTAAATAGCCCCAGTGTTTTGTTCCTGGAGCCGTGGGCGATTGGCGACTCCCGCGTTCGTGTTAGCAGCTTGTTTGCCCTCGTGCTGGCCGAGCTGCTTGCCCGGCTCCCAGGAAAGGTTCCGAGAAGGGGGGGTGCGGAGCCAGCCCTGGGCCTGGGCGGGGAGTGGGTTTGACGGGGAAGGAGGCGGATGAGCCCTGCCGGGATCTGCCTCGGAGCAGCCGGGAGATGCTCGGCTCCCGCGTTCCCCCGGGCAGCGCCGCGCCAGCACCCGGCTGGACCCCATTTTAATCAAGTGATTATATCTTATCTTTCATCCTATTTATATCATCTTTGTTCCTGGGTTACACAGGCCTCTGTTTTGCAAATGAGGCTGACCTAACTCTGCAATTGGCCCTAACTCTGTGATTTCAGTTTATAGCTCTGAAAAGTGACTTTCCTCTCTCTGTCCTAGTTCCCTAAGGATAAATGAGGTTGTGTCCTGCTGGCACCCCTTGCCAGCTGTGTTGTGGGCTGCTAAAGCTGACAGCTCCGCTCAGGACCTCAGCGTTTCCCTTTTTAGGCTGGCGCTTGCCCAGCTCGCTGCCTGGGACCCCGGGAGCCGTCCCCGGGGGACTGCAGCACGTGGGAAGCATCCCCAGGCAGGCTTCTGTCACGCTAGCTCAGGAACCACCAGCAACAAAACAACCTTTGGGAAGGATGGAGGGCTTGAGGAGCAAGGTAGGGTCATGGGCAGCCCTCTGGGCCTCCGCAGCTGCGAGTAGCTGAATTGCAGCGCGGAGGAGCAGCGAGGAGAGTGGCCCTGGAGGTCGTGTACGTGCTGCCAGCAGGAGCCTTTAACGGGGAGGCGTTTGCTGAGCCGCTGATTCCTCGGGTTATGCAATCTCTGTAGCTCTGCTCTGGTCTGCTGAGACTTTCGTTGTAGAAATTTTCTGACTCTTTTTGCCCTCTGGAACGAGCAGAGTCTCTTTGTGCCATGTGATCAGCTTAAGAATTAACAGAGCTTCTTTGAAGCTGGAGCAGCAGATAGGAGGTGAAATCCTGGCTTGTGCATGGCAGCAGGTTGGTGCTCGGTGCGGGAACGTGCTGGAGCAGGAACAGCGACCTGTGGCCAGGTTGTGCCCGCCCCGGGTGTCCCCAGCCGTGTGTGCCTGCATGTGGCCTCCAGCTGAAGCCTGGAGAAGGCTTTGTACCATGGTTGCTCCTCAGATTCCTGATCCAGGGTGCGTGTCATGGGCAGCCTGCCCTGCAGCCGCCGATGCCTGAGCTCTGCTCCTTGCTCTGCCAAGGGCTCACGTAGCACTGGGCGAGGTCCTGTCATCTTGGGCGGCAGAGCATCCGTCCAGAGATAAAAACTGTCCTGCTTCACAGGAGTTTGCAAGGCTGGATCCAGCACGTGGCCTTGAACGAGAGCACGGAGAGTTTTACATGGGTGTCCGCAAGCCGCTTTGTGCAAGGCAGGCGTGTGCAGCCGTGCTCTTAGGAAAATGCCTTTACTTTTCCTTTCTGAAAGAGAGGATTGCAGAGATTCCTCTCTGCAGCCTCTGAACGCCCTCTCTTTGCCGGGGGCTCGCGGGTCCTCGTGAGCCGCTCACGATTCCCCTTCCCCTGTGTGCTCCGCAGGCTCCGGCCGCTGGACATCGAGTTCATGAAGCGCCTCAGCAAGGTGGTCAACATCGTGCCGGTGATCGCGAAAGCCGACACGCTCACGCTGGAGGAGAGGGACTACTTCAAGCAAAGGGTAAGGGCCGCACGTCCCCCAGCCCCGCTCTCCCCCCGCCTTCGCCCCGCAGCTCCGCGGAGCCGAGCGCCTGGCCGGGAGCCCGGCGCATTCCTCCGGCTGCAGCTCTGAGTGATCCCATGTGGCAGCAGGAAGGGCCTTCGCTCCAAGCAGTTCCTTGTGTTTCTCTTGGATCGCTGTCAGTGCGGGATGAATTTTGCACTCTTAGGCTTGGGGCCTGTTTCTGCTGCCTCCTTTGTTGTTGTGGTGATGATGTTGAGGCTGGTTTTTATTATTGGGGGGGAGCAGAGGGTGTTGCGCAGAGAGCCTGGAAAACCCTTCTTTACACCAATACAGCAAGCAGGCAAAAATGTGTGTGTTTGCTGAGCTCGGCTGGGCGAGAGTTCTCGGAAAAGCCATGAAAGTGCCCTGGTGCCGTTGGTGGGGAGCCCGGCAGGGCCTGTCCAGATGCACAGCAGGGCACCTGGTTTTCCTGCCCACTGCTGCTGGGAGGCAGCGACGTCTCGCCCTGGGTTTCGGCGAGGACTGGGAACCAGTTGCTGTAACTGGTGCTGTGGCTGCAGGCACAGCGGCCTCAGCACTTGCTGCACAAACAAGCAGGTCACCAAAAGCCTCTTGGGTTGCTGTTCTGAGCGTCTGAATTGCTTTTTTGAGCAGGAATAGGGTGAGTTTTGCCGATGTCCCTCACTCAACCAGCTCTCCCCGAGTATCTCGGTGCAGTGCAGTGGGTCCTGAGCAGCGGGTGCTCATGGCAGAGAGGATTGCCAGGGCTGGGGAGCTCCAGCCCAGTGCTGAGGTGCAGAGCCCCAGCAGGAGCAAGGCTGTGTGTAGCTGCTTGCCCTGAGCAGGATGGGGTTAACCTCAGCAGGCTCCGTTTCTTGGTGTGTGAGGCAGTAAAGGGAGATAAGCTGTGCTGGGGCTCTGGCTCTCGGACGTCCCGCACTCGGCTGTCCCTTTGAGCTCTTGGAGGTCAGGAATTTGCTTCCTGCGCATCTCTGCTTCGAGCAGAGATGGGAGGCAAGGGGAAAGGGTGGAGGCGGCTCTGCCGAAAGGGCATTTTGAGGGGCCACCTTCGTCAGGGATGCATAGTGCAAGCGTCTGGAGGCAACGTTATTCCATGTGTCCATACAGAAGAGCCATGAGCTTCCCTTCCTGTGAGGGGGAACCTCGATGGGCTTGAGCTCATTTTAGTGTCTTCCCTTTTTATGAAAAGCCAGGTACTGAACTGCAATACCCAGTCTGGTTTTGAGGGCTATCCCAAATCTGCAAGCAGTTCCCTCCACAGTGAGCCAAGAGATTCCTGGAAATGGAGCCGAGCCTTAATCCAGACCGGGCTTGAGGAGTGTGCCAGCCTGCTCACGGAGAGCTGTGCAAGGAGCTGGTGCCAGAGGATGGGCGGAAGGAGGGCTGGGGGCTGAAGAGGTGTGAGAGGTGTCAGTCCAAGGTGCCACGGGTTCTTTGATGGCTTTTCCAGGCTGCTTGCTCCCTTTGGGGCTGCAAGCACGTGTGTTTGCTTGGAGACCTGTGTGTCTATCAGCCTGCCTGGCTGCTGGAACTCCAGAGTCAGTCTGGAACCTAAAGCTCCATCTGGGCACGCTCTGCCTCTGATATCATCCCTGTAATAGAAGATCATGCTGTGGGAATGGTGCTGACAGTGTTGCTGATGCTGCAGGAGAATCCATCTGGCTCGTTGGCCCAGCAGTTGGTTGCTGGTTGGAGCAGCAGAAGCAGGTCTCGACCACAGCAGGACCCCGAGCGGTGCCCTCTGCTCTCCTGGGCTTGCCGACTGGGTGCGGGTGGCGACCCAGAGCAGCCTGTGAGCCAGGGCCCAGGCAGGGTGACCTGGCCCCATCTCTAGATACGTTACAGGCTCTGAACAGAGCACTGAAATGCTCCCCGGGTGGAGGGGGAATGTAGCCATGCTGGCTTGTGGGCTGTGTCCACCCTGCAAGGGGCTCCTCCTCGGTAAACTCTGCTCCAGGTTGGCTCCTGGTGCAAGTCAGAAAGCAAGTAATCAATCCAATCCAGCACCAGCTGGGATGGGGATTTTAGTTTCTGAGTTTGGATCGAGCTGGGAAAGTCACGTGGAGCATTAATCTGCCTGTTTGCTGCCTTGGGTTCTTCCAGGCCGATGCCAACATGGCAAATGGAATCCCGTGCCCTGCGGAGTTGGCTTGTGTTGGGTTCTTCCCTTTAAAGTGGTACATGGGCTTAGTGTGGGCTGAGCAGCCTGGCATGGGGGGTTTCTTTGGTGTGGATACATCTCTCTTGCCACCTGGGAATGTGGGGTCTACGTGGAGGAATGCACTGCCCGAGGAAGCGATAGGAGCTGGCAGGTGGGTACGGATTCAGGTTTGGCGCTTCCTTTGAGGACCACGTGTTGCTGGTGCTGCCTTTGCCAAGTCGCCACCCAGGAGTTGAATTTCAGCAGGA
Source organism: Rhynchotus rufescens (assembly GCA_032273925.1). Taxonomy (NCBI): domain Eukaryota; kingdom Metazoa; phylum Chordata; class Aves; order Tinamiformes; family Tinamidae; genus Rhynchotus; species Rhynchotus rufescens. Next base: position 18,380 of record JAVCKT010031987.1, on the reverse strand, counting down.
TGTGTTTTCCCCCATCTCCGGTTCCCTTTTCCACAGAGCTGATATCCTCCGAGCTGCCTGTGTGCTTGTACCCTCTTGGACCACGCTCTGCTGTGACTTCTGAGGAGCTTAAGTGAACACTGGAAAGCAGCTTCTTAATGTTGGGTCCAGTACCACATGCCTGGCAGCTACATTCCCTATTGTTCAGTGCAGCTTTTAATTTCCTATTGTTTTCTCAATGCAAAAGCAGAGCCCAGTTCTTGTAACATCATCTCACTCTGCAAGATCCTCTCCTCATTCCACTCATCAAGGGCAAGCACTTGATAGGTGGCTAGTAGTAGAACATGGGTCCATGTCCTCCAGGTGGGCACTGTTAAGGAAGGCACAATAGTATTGCTTGGCTGTCCAGCCTTCTAGTAGTGCATGGGGCTGGCAGGCTGGTTCCTGTGTCCTCGTGGGTTGGCTGGAGGCAAACGCTGTGTCGGGGGTACTGCTGCTCTCAACGTTCCTCCTTCCCATGTGTCTCACTGATGTGGTTCTCTGCCCTTCCTCTCCTAGATCACAGCCGATCTTCTTGCCAATGGGATTGACGTGTATCCTCAGAAGGAATTTGATGAAGACTCGGAAGATCGGCTAGTAAATGAGAAATTCAGGGTTAGTGTGTGGTCTTGTGGCTTGGGTGTGTTTGGGTGGGGGCCTGCAGCTCCTAATCATCTCTAATGTCTTGGGGCTCTCTTGGAAAGCACCTGTATTTCTTTCTAAAGGTACTGCCCCCCATCCCTGTCTAACAAGGATGGGGCTGGAGATCAGAGTGACATGTTGGGCTTGGACAGGCTTTAGTCTGGTCTTACATTCATATGAGAGCTTGAAATACGGAAGCACAATAGGCTTTAAGGAGAGGAGTAGACAGGACTGAGGCACAACTGAGCGTGCAAAGGGTGTAGAGTGAGGGAGCGTGGGGCAGATAGCACATGAGTGGTAATGGGCATCTTCTGTCAGAGCCCCACGCTCCTCGTGTCTGATGCGATCTCGTCTGAAAGCCTCATGGAGCTAGGAGCAGTCACTAAGGGAAAATCAGAACTGGGAGATGCAACATTGCTCAAGAGCCTCAGGCATCGACTGTATCATCCCATGAAAGTCCCCTGAAAACCACTCGAGACTTAGAGGGCTGGGCCCAGAGCTTGGTGGGAGCAGGATCCATTGCGGACATCAAGTCCTTGCTGTAGCAGCTGGTGGCAGGCTGCTTCCTGTGAGACCTCACTCACCGTCTTGGTTTCCTCACTGTTTTTCAGGAGGAAAAAATAACTTGTGCTTTTCTTTGCTCAGGAAATGATCCCGTTTGCAGTCGTGGGTAGTGACCAGGAGTACCAGGTTAACGGAAGAAGAATCCTTGGAAGGAAGACCAAGTGGGGCACCATTGAAGGTATCTTGTCCTTGTTTTCCTACCTCCTCAGCCCGTTTTCCTGCCCTGACAGAAGTCGATGAGGCTCTAAACTAAGTGTGCGTGCTGCTTCCCTGGCCCTCCAAAGAAAATTACTTCCCCAGTTTTGGGGAACTTAAAAACAATTTGGCCAACCCCACTGCTGCTGCAGTGAGTTTCTGAGTTTCTTCATACAGCTGTGGGGTAGCTGTGGAGTCGAGTGAGAGCAGGATGCTTCTCTTTCTCATCTCTGCTTTGATGTTTCCATCGCAGGGCTTGTCACACAATTAAATGCCTGATGGCTGCATTTTGAGGGCAAATGAATTCAATGGTGATGTCTTTATGTCTCAGGTCTAGAACAAAGCATTTTCCTGGCATCTGTGGTTCTCTGCACATCACACCATGCACTGCACCAGTGCCCTTGTGGAGCCTCTGCCCTCTTCATCACATTAGCATTTTCCTTTTTCTTCCCCCCATTTTAAATCACAGTTTAATGGCTAGATGAAGGTTCATGGCTCTAGTTCTTCCACACATTTTTCCCCCATCCCTGACTTAGAGCAATCTGCAGAGACATCTTCAGCATCACCTTTCTATCTTCTTCTCCTTTGTTTCTTACAGATTTCTCTCTTTTATGTCTCTTTATAGGAATCCTGTTTTGAATGAGTGCCTAAACAAAGATACTAGGAAAAATCCATGTATTTTAAAGCTCTGCTGCCCTCTTGTGCTCTGTCCTTGGAAGCTCCCAGTTTGTTGGGTTCTGGTGTAACTTAAGAAAAGCTGCTCACCTCTGGAGTGAGTGGCATCTTGAGCACCAGGAGACCCACAGCCCCGCAGGGGTTGCTGGCAGTCTTTGCAAAATAGCGTCTTTTTGTCGTGTTATTTTTGCATTATGTTCAAGACTGGGGCTGGGGAGGGGACACAACATAAAAGGGAATTGACTTTGTAAATGCAAATGCCTGAAAAACTGAGAGCTGTGTTACTGATTGTGATAGAGCAAGGCCCCGTGCTTTTTCCCCTCACCTTTTGCAAACAATCTTCTCCTCCTAAGCCCCGTTGAGAGAGCAGTCGTGCTTCTGTCAGTGGGAGATCACGTTATTCCGTGTAGCAGGCAGCATAGGGAAGCAGAGCCAGAGACAAGCTCGGGATGTCAAAGGATGCTCATGGTGAAGCTAAAAATGAAATTGTTTTTTTGAGTCGTGCTTCCTGCAGAGCTCAGCTTCACCTTTCCCTTCAAATATCTCTGGAAATGGTTCGCTCGTTCTGCTTGCCTTGGCGACCACTCGAGCTTGCCTTGGTGACCAAACTGTAGATTGGGGATGTTGCAGAGAGCTCTCTTGTTGAGAGGACAGCAGGAGAAGTGGGGCTTGTGTCATACACCGGTGTGACTCCCCATAGGGCTCCTCCTGCCCGTACTTGTGCTGCACGTGTGCCGTGGTGGGCACGCCGTATGCTGATGGTTTTCTCCCTCTTCCCCACCAGTGGAGAATACGACACACTGTGAGTTCGCCTACCTGCGGGACCTCCTCATCAGGTTGGTGGCACTGCTCCTGTGTCCGTGGAACCCTTGGGCGCCAGGGGACATCAAAACAGAGGCGAGAGCCCAGCGGCTGCTTCGCTCTCCCTCCGTGATGGCAGCAGTCCCTGTGCAAGCCCCGCTCAAGGGGCTTGTCTCAGATATGTTGCTGAGCAAGGGAGCCTCTTAGGTAGCAGAGCTCCTCTTGCACCAAACACACACAGGCTGTTGGTGCTGCTGGAATCTTCTCTGATTGCTCTGCTTCCCTCCAGTTCGGGTTGTCAAGGGTGGTGGCAAGCAGATGTTTTGGGGTGCAAGCTGCCAGGTGGGTTGGAGTAGGGGAGGTGGTGCTGGCTGGACCTGCCCCGCGTGCACACGTTGATGTAACTGCCCCGGTGTCTTCTCTTTCCTGCAGGACACACATGCAGAACATAAAGGATATTACCAGCAACATCCACTTTGAAGCCTACAGGGTGAAGAGGCTGAACGAGGGCCAGAGCTCGCTCTCCAACGGGGTGGCCGACAAAGAGCTGGTGGCTAACGAAATGTAACCGTCCCGCTCCGTAGCCAGGACCTTGCTCGCGCACGCTCGCTATCTCCCCCCTCCTCTGTCCCCCCCTTTATTTTTATATAAATCCTCTGCCACTGTCCCTTCTTCTCCACCCCCCACCCAGTGCCAATGTTAACTGACCAAATAACCAGGCGCCGCATCTCCTGGGGCCCCGCGCCGCCCGGCTTTCCTCCTCCTCTTCCTCCTCTTCCTCCTCCTCCGCCACCGCGTGTCCCCCGGGCCCGGGCCGGCTCGTGGGGGCAGCAGCCGCACGGGGCCCGCTCCTTTCTCCAGCGCCGCTCCCGGGGCCGGGGAGAGCCTCTCGGCGCCTGCCCGGCTTCTGCTGCCCACGAGGAGCCCGGCAGCGGAGGGAAGCTCTTGGATAAGCTCCTGCCTGTTGTGCCGAGGCCGTGGGAAGCGGGTGAATTTGCCAAAGGCAGAGTCCTCTTTTTTTTTTTTTATATATATATTTTTTTATTTTTATTTTTTCTCCCACGGCTTTGCCGTTTTCTTCTCCGTCCGTTGAAGGGAAGGGTTGCGTCGAGTGGATGTAGCCTTCAGAAGCAAGGTACGGTGAGATGAAGTGAGCAAGATGGTGACATACTTGTCTCCTGCCTCCTCCTCCTCCTCCTCCTCCCAAGCCCTCTCCAGCCCTCCAGGAGCAGCCAACCCCTCACCCCGGCCCCCTTCCCTGCCTTCATGCAATAAACTGGGGGTGTTTAGGCGTTAAGTCGCCTATCACCGCATCACGGCCAGGCAGAGCTACCTGCTTTGGGAGAAGTGCCTTTTGAGACTGTTCCCCATGCAATAGTTGGGGAAGGATGGGGAGAGGGAGGGCTTCGTGGTTTGTCCTTGCAGTCCAGAAAATGCCATCCAGGTGGCGAATTTTATAGAGACTCCTCTTCCCTGTCACTCGCATTTGGGACCACAGATTCGGCTGGTTTCCTGGAAAGCTTGTATATTTATTTTTAATTTGGGAAGGGTTTTTTTTTCTGTCGAAGGCTCAGAGTATGTTTGGGCGAAGGGGGCTGAGAAGGGGACGTCTCCACAAAGCAGCGATAGGAAACAGGAGTCTCTCGTCCTGTGCAACCTAATGGGGCTTTTCAGGAAGTCAGAGGCGGCTGTTTGGGTTTCTTTTGTTTTTTTTTTAATTTTTTTTTATTATTATTATTCCCACGTGTGCTGTGTACGTACGTAACGAGCTCCCTAATTTGGCCAGCCCTCCCGTGCACGCGCAGACCGAGCCCTGCATGTTGGAGCCCCCGGCCATGGGGTGGTTCCCAGGACCTCCCGCTCTCCACGTGCTCCGTGCGAGCGGCTCTCACCCCGTCTGCTTCGTCCTTTAAAAGCAGGCAGATCCCCAGGACAGGCTCGCACAAGGCCGTGCAATGGTGTGAGCTCCTTTGCCTTGCAGGGGGAGCCTGTTTGCCCCTCAACTCCGGTGTTTTCCCCCTCCTCAACGGCACATAGGAATCATTACAGAGCTGTTGAGGAAGAACAAATAGTTACTTGCTGACTTGCTATATTTTAGCAAAAACAAACAGAAAGTGTATTAACGGAAAAAAATATATATATTTCAAGTGTTTAAAAAATATTAGGGGGAGAAAATCATGTGTGTGAGGCAGAGGCACTTCTGCAAATGTCATCTTATTTTTTTTTTCCCCAAGTTAATATCTAAAGCTGGGCCAAGCAAGACATGCCGCTTTTACCTTTATAACCTGATTTTTTTTTGAAGAAAAAAAAAATACAATTTTAAAAAAGACATGCCGATCTATTAAAATGGCCTTTTGGGGGGTTATAAGCATTATGACAAATTTAGTCCATTTTTTGTATAAATAATAGTGTTTAATATGTATTTCCCAAAATAAATGTTTCAAATGCAAATAGAAGGAGGCCTGTCTGGACACGTGTGCGTTCTTTTGGGTGGGGGTCTCGGCTGTGGTGTGACCGATGCTCTCCTGAGTCCTGCAGGGGTGGCCAAGGGCTGCAGATTTGCGACCAGAACTGAACTTTCCTGCAGGTAGGCAGAGAACAGGGCGGATTCATGCACATTTTATTCCCCTTTGCTGTCACTTGGAGTTTCAGAGTGGAGGAAACAAGACTTTGTGTGAGATACCCAGCGCTGTAAAGCTTGTCTGCAGACCTACTTCATCCCAGTACTAAATCTCTTCTTAGTGATGCTTTTTTTCCCCTTCCCGGCGCTGCCCAGCCACGCACCCTGTGCTGACAGACTTGCTTTGGTTGGAGCGTTCTTCACATCTTCCCTTCTGCCCAACGAGCCTCTTTGCTGCAAAGCAGCAGGGAGTGACGGCAGAGGCCTCTCGTCCCCGGAACGCAGCAGGAACCTCAGGTAAAGATGGCATTGCCAAGAGGCAAAGAGCCCAAGCAAGTCTAAGCACGGTTCTCAGGCCGTGCTTCCGTGCAAATCCACAGCGGGCTTCCCTGTTGCAGGTTCCCCTTCACTGGTGTCCTCTTGGCCATTTTCCTTGGATCTGGGCTAAAACCCGGACATGCAGCAGCAGGGCAGGAGGGTGCTGCAGTGTCCCGGGGGTGCTGGGCTCCGCGGGCAGCAGCTCTGCTGGCACCAGGCTGAGATCAGGGCAGTGCCTGGCGGAGGGGAGGGGAGGAAAATACCCGTGCTGAGAAACAAGGGATACTTCAGCCCAAAGGAGGAGCGATCCTGCGTCAAAGACTCGTTTGTGGGACTGGCTCGGTGAACGGGACCCTCTCAACACAGCTCAAGCACCTTCCTTCCTTCCCTAACACTTGAATGTGCAGAGCAGCCGGGCTGGGTGCGCGGCACGGCGCGGTGCCCACCAGCAGCAGGACACTGGGGCCCATGGGCACCGGCCCCGTCCCGGGCGCTGCCGCTGGCCCTTCCCGGGCTGCCTCCGAGAGGGATCCGCCTCGCGCTGCTGTGCCCGACAGCGACGGCCTCGCGCTCAGGGCTTCCTCAGCGGCCTCGCTTGCGGAAATGCGGGAAATGAAGGCGAGGGAGAGTTTAACTGCTGAGCGGCGCAGGGCGCTGCGCGCTGCCTGGTGTTGAGGCCGTGTCTGCTGTGGTTCATTGGTGCCACCTAAAAGCCCAGGGAACCCCCTGAGCCAGCCTGGCTCTGGCGCTGGGTGGCTCGTTTCTTTTCCTGGCTGGAAGCTGGGCTTGATCCGTAGGAGAGGCCCTGCAGCCGGGCCGGCCTCGAGGAGGGACTGGGTCAGCCCGAGCCGCAGAGCGTCTCCCTTTCCGAGAGGATGACTGTAAATAATGGGAATAAAAGGGAGTATAAATAATTAAAGCGAGTAGTTCCTGAAACGTCTGCCTGATTTAAAAACTAATTACTTGGAGGGTAATCATCACCAGGAGCGCATATATTCACCCGCAGTGCTGCTCTTCCATCTCCTTCCTCTCGTTCGCCCTCTCTCCTGATTGCCATCCGAGGCATCAGCCCTTGGACTGATCATTCATCCAGAGCACACAATAAACTGCCTTGTACTCTTCCCTCTCACTGATTAATAACTTCGCTGGAGATCTATTCGGGGTAAATAAATCCTCTCCTGACGGCAGTGCAGGTGCCAGCAGAAGCCCTGGGTCGCAGGCACCGCTATGGGCTTGGCCATCAAGGGCCAGCCCGTCCCCGTGGGGCTGCTGAAGGACAGGGTACCTCCGTCCCTGTATTTGGTGGCCGAGGCTGGTGCGTGACCTGCCGAGCCTGGCACGAGGCTCTGGTGGCCGTGGTGGCCTCCTCACACTGTCCCCCTGCCCGCGGCCGCTTCTTCACGGCCACCCATTCAGCAGGGCCAGCCCAGGAGGAGGAAACTGATTAAAATATCAGCCCTAAACTCACAGCCAGCAAAGCAGAGCGGGGCCCTTCCTGTGCCCCGTGGCACGGTTTGTTCCCCGAGAGCTGGGCACTGCTGCTGGCAGGGCAAAGGTTTGCTGGGATGCTAACGGTTATAAAGCCTGCTCCCCTTTCCTGGAGTTAGGAGTGGGGTGCGCAGTGTGAGGATGGGTTTGGTGCGCGTTGCTCCAGCTCGGGCTCTGCCTTTGGCAGTAAACAACAGTGCTCAGAGAGATTTTCTGGCTCTCGGCTCTTCTGCACCAACCCGTAGCCCTCATCAACAAATGAATTCAGCGGTGTGGGAGCCGTCCTCGTGGGAAACGCCGTTTGATGTGAAAACTGATCCGCAGCAGGCATGTGCAGGGCTGCGTTTCTCAGGCTTTAATCACTGCGAGGCTGCTGCGCTGCAGTTCAGAGCCTGGTTTTGATCATCTGCGCAGCGGCTCCAGCAGAAATCCGCCCGTCCCTGTTACCATCCCGCCCGGATCAGCTCCGTCGCACAGGGCTCCGACCCCAGCCTCTCGGCTCCCTTAAAATCCCAAGCAAAGACTTTCTTTCCCTGCTCACAGGAAGCCAAAGTTTGGGACTCCTTGCTACGTTTTGGGCTGTATTTATCTGGCACGGCCTGTGCATCGTCCTCCACAAATTAATAAATAATGATCACCGCCAGCCTGATTTAGGAGCAGCATTACACTGCCTTGCTTCATTTAGGAAAACAGAATAATTCATTGGGAACTTAGAGGATTCATGAGAATTCCACACGCAGATCGCAATATTTTCTCATTAACATTACCCAAGTAAGCTAAAAACTGCGATTTCATAAGTCAACTTCCTTCCACAGCACATTACCAGCTTCCCGGGGACTCCAAAAGTTTACTGAAGCTTAGAGAGGTATCTCATAGCCGGCAGTGAGGTACCAAATGCCCTCTTCTTGTTACCGCTGCAACCATCTTTCCTGTGAATTTCCCACCCTCAGCTGTTCCCACGTGGGAAATAGAGGGGGGATTTTGGAAATCACACCTGAAAGCATGTCTAACAATGTACAGACTCGGTTTTAATATTAAAAATTGTGGCCTTATAAGAATCACATCCCGAAATAGCTTTACAGAGGACAATGACAGGGAAGCAGAAAGACACTCAGTCCCCTTGTGTGCTTCTAGCCGGTTCTGTATCGTATTAGCCCTAGGCTTAAACTGATAGAGGAGCAGAGGAGAGCGGTGTGAGAGGCAGCTGCAGCAACCCCTTCCCTGCCCTACTCTCGCCTGCCACCATCTTCAGAGGCGAATCAAAATTAAAATAATTTTCCTAAAGCAAAATTACACATTGGAGACTCCGTAGTCCTCTCGGGAAGATCTGGGCATTCCTCTATAAATATCTGTCTCGATCTGTTTAATTTGCAGATGAAATTAAGCCTGTGAAGAAAGGGAAGTCTGCCTTTTCATGTGTGGGCTGTCCAGCGCTGCCCGGGATATCAAAGTGAAACGAATTACAAAGCCCCGACTCTCTGGGATTATCCAAGAAACCTTGTAGGTCCCCAGTGACAGTGGTTAGGGGATCAAAAGGTGTGGTGCTTATGCAGAAAGGCAGAAAAAGCCAGGCTGAGGCTTAGCTCATCCTCGAGCAACCACATCTCAGGTCGGTTTACAGAGGTCAGAGATTTCCAGGGAAACGAGGTAGAGGAGAGACTGGAAAAGTGGAGGAGAGACTGGAAGAGCTTGGGGTTTCATGTGGATTTGGGATTAAATATTAACTTGCTACGGTGGGTTCCGAGGATAAACAGTCTCATTAAACATGTATGTGCTCGTTATTATGGTGAGCAGAGACTCGTAGCACTTGAGCTACATAAGCATTTCCAAACTACGCTCTGTTTTCAACTAAAGGTTTCTGAAATCTGCATCTTTCATGCTGAAAAGTTTTAGTATGAGGATGAAGAGGCAGGATGAAGTCCACCCTGAAGCACTTACCGAAAGCAGGATCCATCAGTCAGCGTTTCACGGTGGCGTGGCAAGGTGGGAAGCTCATCTCTGCCAGGAAAAGGTCTCAATGGGATCAAAGTTCTCAACGGGATCAATGATCAATGGGATGGTCGTTCACGTACTGGTGAAAACCCTTCGGTGCATTAAGTTTCATAATAACACAGGTGGGGCAGCCTTGCTGGGTTTTTGAATGGGGTTTGTTCACCAGGCTTGCAAGGCACTTAGCTAAGGCCTATGTATCTGCATAAAGAAGAAAGAGCACAGGATCATGTAAAAGGCTTGCATCAGAGTTAGACAATGATGACATTTTTATATTAAAAATACTTAGTTGAAACAGTCCTCTTTTATAATCCATTTTGTTAAAAAATCAGATTTTTTCCTTCCTCCCCCAGTTTTATTGAACTTCTCAATAATGGTAGCTTTTTTTCCCCTTCACTTTTCCTTCATTTCTGTTTTAAACTGTTCCTTTCAATTATTTTGTGCTCTCCTTTTTATTCTTTTTCTTTTAAGACTTGAGGAGACAGAAGGAGGAAGACAGATTACAATCTATACTGTAACAGAAAGTGGATGTATGGCAGAGAGTCTATCTGCCACTAGTAACATTTAATAAGGAGCAAAACTATTGAGAAATCAGAAATGTCTGCAAATGATTTCTGAAACTCTCCAAAATGGAAAGGAGCTTATCTAGCAGAGGAGAACACTGTCTGATAGAGTGAGATACAAAGCAGCTGAAAGGAGGTTGAACTGGTATCATCTCTAATGACTGTCTTTCCTACTATGGAGAATTATGGACACTAAGCAGAGCTCCCTTCAAGCAATTCTCGGCACCTGGAAGTAAAACCTGAGGCTTCCTGGGCCATAGGAGATTTTTCTGGAGGGAGGGAGAGCATAAAAACAGTAGCTCTGCTATGGCAAGAAGCCTAGGGCGGCTTCACACATCTGCAGGGCGAGGGAGCAGCTTGTCCATGAGGCTCACGTGCAAGTCCAGGTGACAGCCCTGCTCCCATTGCAAGGCTCAGGTGGGCAACGAGAAGCTCTGGGTGCTCAGCAGCAAGTGCCCAAATACACCTAGCTCCTTTGGCAGAAGGACCAGGAGGCGGCCAGGTGAGCTCCGTATGAGCTTCCACCTTGTGCAAAACGAGCAAAAGTGAAGAGCAACAGCTGCTGCTGCAGGTGATCCTCAATGCTCCCAAGGCCTTAAAAGCAGCAGCTGATCCCTATAAAGGTGATGTGGTTGGGAACATGTTGAGTAGGGATGAGTGGAGTTGTGCATTGCTTTTGTCCAAAGAGTGTGGACCTGCCTTGGCTTGAAGCATCTGGAGGGGCTCTGTACCTTGCTGGTAACTTCTGGGAGAGGTGGAATTGCTGTTGGGAGCTGCTGTTGATGAAGAAGTAGGCATAGTGAGCTTTGATTCTGGTTTAAAAGTAAGAGTGTTTTTCCCTGGGTATGGCTCAACCCTCTGCAAAGGTTCAGGACTGTGCAGCAGCTTGCTGTGTGTGCTGTACCTTGAGCAGGAATGAAATTGTTCTTGAACATTGGGATTGATTTTGCAGTGAGAATTTCTTCTCATTGAGAATTGCTTCTCAGGGGGAAGGGGAATAGGTGTTTGTTTTAAATCTAGCTGAATCTTCCATATTTGCAATCTGAGATGATCTCAGGTAAAGGGCTAGATGCAGAGCAGTTTTGGTGCATAGAGCATCTTTGAACATTGGCTTGAGAAGTACAGTTTAGATGCCTCTAAGAGGTGAGCTAAAGCTGCATGTCCCAAGTTTGATAAGTATTTTAGCCTGGAGGGAGATGTGGGTGATGGTTAGCTGTGGTGATGCCTATGGATGTGACCATAAGGTCTATGCTTATATCTGGCAATGCAACCCAAATCTGAGCCTGGATAAAAAGGAGGATATTTGTCAGAAGTCTAATCAGTCTCTCTGATACAGAGCTATGCTGGATAATTCCATACCCTACTTGAAGATACCACTTTTAAAAGACATGCTTGGAGGACTCTTTAATGTTGATTTGTTCTCCTACTGCTATTTCTAGCTGGCATGACTTTGCATGGAACAAGGGAGTAAGGTGGGCAGTTGTCCAGTGATGTTTCCTCCAGCATTTCCAGTATAAGATAGTCAGCTCCTCTGTCTTGGGGACAAAAATATTGCTTTTCCTATCAACTGTTCAGAGCTAAAGATGCGCTGACCTGGTGATGTACCAATTCTTATATATTTGTAGGGCCTGCAACTGAAATTAGTGCAACAGAATTGCAACTGAAATTCCGTGCAATTAGGGATTGCACTGAAATTAAACCTGCCCCGCTGAAATGAAGCTCATCTTGCTGAGAGGGGCAGGCAAGGGTTGTGGGGGCTCTTGGGGGACCTACTGATATAGTGTCCAGCCCCTGGGGGCCTTTGGGATAGTGAGTTGTGTTGCTTTTTCCAATCAAAATAAAAGCCTGATCAAACTTAAAGCAGGAGCTCTGGAGTTGGCGATGCTAAACTCTCTCACAAGTCTCCATAAAGTGAGGTTTTGAAGATAGGAAAATGAGGAACGGCTGCAGTTGTGTCTCTGTCTCCAGAGGTGCCTCCCTTCAGGTGAGGGCAGGAAGGACTGTCACTAAGAGGCTCTCTGGTAGGCTGGAAACCTCCACATCTCTTTGAATCCTTTATTCCCGACAAGTGATCAAAGCCCAGCCGTTCGATTTCATAACCTGAGTAAGTGCTTAAAAAAAAAAAAAAAAAAAAAAAAAAAAAAAAAAAATCACTCCCTAAATATTCTGGGGGAAGATTATCTGAGTCTTGGCCGCTTCGCCTGGGAAACAGTCTCTTCTGATTCAGCTTGTTCAAATCATCTGAACAGTTCTTAGTGAGGGAGAGGGGGAAAAAAAACCCTTCTGTATCCTCAAGGCAAGTATATTTGGGCAAAGCAATAAGAGAGACTTTAAGAGGTTTGGAGGTTACAGTGGGAAATAGTAGTTATTCCCAATAAGCAGTGTTAAATGAAGTGCTGCTGACAGTAGCCTGAGGCAGGTTCAAGAGTTTCAAGATTTGCAACTAAGAGATTAACCAAAATAGATGTCTTATTATAGGCAAGTTTGTATCTAAATCATTTAAAGTGCCTTTAGATGCTGTAATTTTTTTTCTCCTAAGTGTTCATAGTATATGTGCAGCGTCTTGACTTTCATGACGAAATAATGAAAGGGACCTTGATCTAAGTGAGTTTAAGCCCCTCTCTGATGAGGGAACAAGGATCTTGGTGGATCTGCAGACTCCTGCCTGAAAGGAGGCTGCTTTAACAGTGCTCACACTTTCTCCAGGGAGGAGATATGGCCCAAACCTTCTTTGCTTCCTCAGCTGGTTGCAGCACAGCTGGTGGGCTAATGAGTGCTCTGGAAAAGAGGAGGTGGCACTTTGGGATGTAGACCCTGAGCCAGGCTGGGGCTGCAGGTGGGCAGCAGGGTGACGTGCCATTCCTGAGCCTGTTTTGCTCTTCTGTGCCAGAATGGCAGCTATAAAACCAAGACTTCAACGGCAGCAAAAGTACATCGGAGGCTCTGCAAGAATAGTAGTAATATGGGCCTGAGTTGGAACGATGTTAAGTTGCAAAGGCTACAAGATCTCCAGTGTAATGAGGAATGCAAATGAGAATTCCTATATCTAGGTTCTATTCCTGTATAAATATCTTCTCTGGGTTGTATCATCCCTGCCAACCCCCAAATCTTGTCACTATGATTAGTTCCCAATGGATTTCTTGTGTAACCCTTCTGTCCAGCGAACTCTGCTCTGAATTTGGGACTTTGCCTCCTCTGTCTCTTTACTTCTATAGTAAATTGGTACTTCAAAGAACTTCAATGTAGGGCTGTCAATAAAGGATTACTGAATGATCTGACATGAGTTTGGATATTCAGTGGTGCTAAGCTGTGGCTATAGCTTGGAACAAGGAATATTTAAGCTTGACTGGGCTGAAGAATCAACAGCTGAGCTAGTAAAGACTTACGTGGAGTTGCATGTCTAAGAGTGCTAAGCCTTAAGAAAGGGAGTTTCTCACATTGGTTGCTTCTGAGAAAGCTTAAGAAGAAACTGCATATAAAATACATGCTCCATATGCTGAAAAGAGAAAGGATGAGCAGATCAGAAAGCCTTAGAGCTGATCTAAGCCTGGGAGAAGTCTAGAGCTCTGAAATAGAGATGGGAATGTGTATGTAGGCATTTGTTATTCGTGTGAGGTGTCTATGCTGCTTGCCTTGGCTCAGGTACAAGGACCTGATTTCCAGAAGCTCCCCAAAGTAGGGAGGTCTGTTTGCTTTGGCAGTTCTACCACCCCGTGGAGGTGATCTGTAAATCCAGAGAGACTGCAGAACTGCAGCCCTGAAAACAGATCCTACCAAAGGACTATGCCAGAAGAGCTGGAGCCAGAGAAATGACTGGAGTTCCAAAGAGGTTTACAGATATGAGGGTTCAATTCTGTCGACAGTGTCCAGGAGTAAGCTGGTTAGGATCTAGCAGAGGTTGGGCACACAGCATATCACGGGGAGTCAGTGAAACTCGGGCTCACCCATAGGTAGAGAGATGATGTGGAATACTTGATGTGTCTTGGGGTCTGGAAAATCAATCCTTCATTAGGAAGCTAACTGGAGCTGTGTAAGAAATGTGAACTGTTGCTTTTTCTTCTTTCCTTGCTTCTAACTTCTAAAGATGAATGACCTTTGTGTTGTTCAATAAACCTCTTTCTCTCTTAGGAAAATGGAGAGGCAAAGGAGACTGAGCACTTGGCAGAGCTCCCCATTTCTTGTAATGAACGTTTGGATCACAGGTATGGACTATTACTCCATACACATCACTTGCACAGTACTATTACATTTAAAAGGACAGGAAGGAACAAAGCTGAAGTGCATGAAGACTATTCTGCTTTTATGGGTCCCCACACACCAGTCAGGTCATTCCAGGTTTTCATTTCCTGTAGTGAAAGCCCAGACTCCAAGAGTAACATCAGCAACTGAAAAAGCAGCTTTGCTGGAGGCCATAATTACTGCAGGTCCAGAATTCGGATGCTCCCCCTTTGCTCAAATCCCCCCATGCCATACAGATGTGTGGCTGCAGGAGAGCCTCCTCCAGGCTGTCCCATGCTGAGATCCAGCACTGAAACATCATGTTTGACCTACAGATCTATCTGAGGACTGAAGTGCTCTGTGTGCCTGAAATTAAAGTCCTTAAAGTCTCTGAGGAATGTAAGAGAGCCCACTTTCCTCACTGCACTAGAGGATTAATGTGAGGTGGATCTGCACTTGGATCAGGTCTGATTGCATCAGCCCTGAACAAACATCATGTCATCCGAATTCCCTCTAGATTTCTGAAGGTTTTGTGACTTTAGCTTTTTTCTTAAGGCCCCTATCTCCCTTAGTGATCTAACAGCATCTCTTTAGTAAGCTCATCTAGCCCTTGGAGTGGCAGAGTGGTGTCGAAAGGTGAACCCTAGGGCTTGCAAATATTTGCAGAAAGCAAACAAGGAGTTCAGGCTGGTGAACAAAGCAGTGTTATTGATTGATATCATGGTATCAAAATACCATGAAATACAACTGTACAATCAGATATTTGAAGCCTCTGATTTACTGCCTTGGAGTGTTTCAAACAGCAGCAGAACCCTGTGCTGCCCTGCCAATGTCTCCTGGTTGCTGCGGGGAGGGTCTGTAGTTTTGACTGTTCTCAGCAACAATTTTGCCTGCTGGATGAGCAGGACTACAAGGTGTCATCTTAGGCACGCTAGTCACAGCAGCCTCCGTCTCCTCTGGCCCTTCAGGGTTGGTTTGGGCATGGACCTTTGAGCGCTCATAGCTGAGCCTTCTGTGCCCAGCACTGCAATGATTCCCAAGGAGGTGCTGTGCATGTGAGATGTCTGGGTGTGAGCAAGAGCAGATATACGTGGCTCTCATACCTCATTTTGGGTGGCTGGAAATGTGCTGTCAGTGCTACAGCTAGCTTCCTTCAAAGGGTGCCTTCCAATCGCTTAGGATTTATGGTATATGATTTCCTGAGAGGGGAGTAGCCTGCGAGAGAGACAGCTCATATTCTCGGAAAAATTTTATGAAGTCTGTGTCTCTCACTGGGTTTTGGCAAGAGACCTCAGTTAAACATAAAGGTTTAGAGGTGGGAAATGCAAAACAGCTGCTACTGTTGTAAGCAAGAGAGAAACATACATAGAAAAGAGGAAGGCCTGTGGGCCTTCCTTACACTTGAGTAGTGGTAAATAGGAGATGTTTTGTTTAGCTTTTCTCTTTTTGAGCTGATATTAGGAAGGAAATTTTAGGACCCAGAGCATAAATCTGGAAAACTGAAAAAGCCTAAATGGTGCATGGGAAAGGTGCCTCTTAGCACCAAAGGGAAACTTTGGAGGCAGCTTTAGGCCATGAAGAGACACATGAGATTCCAGGGCTTTGAAAGGACTGCAGGAGAAGTTACTCATCACAGAATATGAGCCTGTTGCACATTCTCACCAAAACTTGCAAAGGCATGAAAATCCCCACAGCTTTAACTTCTATCTGGAACTGCACATCTCAAGAGGATAGGTCAATCGATCCCACTTAGAGTGATTAAATCAGATCAGTCAGATCAAGACTTCTCCTCAATGTCTTGTTGTCTTAACTAACTGTGAAGGTGGCCATGGGTAGCTGGTGCAGAGCTCCACCTCTCCCGTGCACATGTCCACAGTGGAGCGGATGAACCCTTCAGACCTGATCCTGCATGGAAAATCTTAGAGGGGCTCCTGTCCAGGCTCCTTTGAGAGCTGAGGTGCCAAATGTTTTGGAGGAATATGCAAGCAGCCTCTCAGGGTCCCCCTCTGGAGGGGAAGCTCTCACTGCCTAGAACACAGTAGGTTATACCCTTTTAATTAAATGAGTATTCAAACAACAGTGGATGTTCTCATTCTTCATATAATGATGTAGTTGTTTTGGTGGCTCTAACACTCTTGTGACCTCAATATCTTCTGTGAGAGAGTTTCTCAGGTTAATTATGCATTAAGTTTACATAAGGCTTTTCCTTTTATAATCAGTTTTCAACTTGCTGCTTTCAGATGTGCTGAACGTCCTGAAACTCACACTGAGAGGGGTGGTGGGTGGTCTATAGGAGCGCTGGATCCACCTTTCCACATTGTCAGTTTTTTTGTACACTGATATCGTGTCGTCTTTGCTTATGACTCTGTTGAATAAGCAAACAAGGGCTTTCCAGGGTTATTTTGTCCTATGAGTGCTCCTCTGATGTGCTCCTGTAACTAAGGGGTGTACTGAGCAATGTGACCAACACACACTTTGTAGCTCACTTTCCTTCTGCTCACTTTCCCTCCGTCTGGGATGCAGAAGTGCATCTAGAAGAGCCTGTTCAGGGATCGCTCGGAGGTGCGTGCCTAAGCTGGTACGAGCTATCTTTTTTGGATTGAGTGTATCAAAGGAAACAGGGAAAGCCTGTCCTGTGCATGATAGTGCTTCTGTCTGTCTTTTGGAGATCTCTTTATTTCTCTTCTCATTTTCCTTTGCTTTTCTCTGGGTTTCTTCTATTTCTTCACAAGAGAATGAAAGCTGCAGCTTGTCCACTTCAAAAGTGATTAAGTCTGAGACCTTGAAAATAAGGGTTTCTTAAAGATTCCCTAGCAGGGAATTGGATAATGTCATTCTTCAAGGTAAGCTTTTATTGTTTGCAAAGTAACTTGGCAGGCTTGTGTATTTTGGATTTAGGCATCCTGGTGTATAAGCCAAAGCTAACACATATTAATTAGCAAGAGGCCTAGAACTGTTACAAGGGCAGTCACTTACATGGGCTGGCGTTTTTATTTTAAATACAAGTAATTAAAAAAAATAAAAAGGGAAAAAGTGTGTTGAAAAAGTCAATGTTTAAAAGATGTTGTATAAATAACACCCCGCAGGTGAAAATTAGAGGGAATTAGGGAAAGAATAACAGTGAGGTCGCTGGTATAATGGCAGCTGTGATGCTTGGCAGGGGGTTTATCTTGCAGGCAGGTGAAACGGAGTAAAGAATGTGCCCCTGTGCGGCAGCAGGACAGCTTATGTGTGTGTACCTGCATGTATTTATTTTTACGTTTTTCCCCCCAAACTAGAAAGTCTCACCTCCCTAATGTCATGCACCTTCATCACGCAGTGCTGGCCCTCCGTGTGGGAAGAAGATGGCAGCACTGGGGCACCTCTTCCTTCCCTTCTTTCTCTAGGACTTTATTTCCGTGATGTCCTATTCCTGCTGTTTGTCTTAAGGGTATGGGACAGATGACTCTAAATCTCTTGCCCTGCTTCTCTTGCCGGCAGGTTAGTCTGGCTGAGCCCTTCTTTGGTTCTTCTTCTTTGGGTTCCTCTTGCACCTTCTTTCCTTGGTAAGGAAAACCAATGACAGACAAATTTACAGCTGCCCCTACCCAGCTAACCTGGGCAGGGCAACATCCCTTGCCTCCCCTTCTTTCACCATGTCCTTTAATTTATCAGTGCTTAATTCCCGCTTCTGTAGCACCCAAGAACCCTGAGGAAGGGCGAGGGAGGTGCTGATTGACAAGGAGAGCAAGGGAGACAGTCGTCGAGATCCATCCACCTAGGGGTGGGTGTTAATCCTTCCTGTGATGGTACCGGATCATTTCGTGCAGCGTGGGCTTCAGAGACCTGCTGCAGCGCTCACCCTCGCCTGCTCCGGCCACACTGCCCTTCAGGGCTGGAAAGGGGTGGTGTGTTATATGCAGAAGCTAAAATTGAGTTGTGGGGTAAAGAATCCACTGTACTTCTAAAAAGTGATCCAGTAGTGTTGGGGTGCAGTCTCTGTGGCCATGTTTCCCAGCCTGCGCCTTGCCATGCAGGAGGCCGAGGCCTGAAGTTGGGATGGCTCCGATGTGTGCTGAGGCTTCCCGGCAGCAGCCAAGGCGGATGCCGCAACGAGCAGGATGTTGGACAGCCCTGTGGAGAGCTGCCTGCCCGAGTGGGACTGCAGTGTCCTGCGCCTTGTCCCTTGGCGATGGCCAAGCTCTGCTTCTCCTGGCTGCATTTAAAAGTCTGCATTTAAAATCCGCCTGCGCGATGAAACGCGCTTGTGCGAGAGGCTCGGGCACGACGGCAGGGGAACAAAAGCCGTG
>JAVCKT010031977.1:0-16998 GCA_032273925.1 Rhynchotus rufescens | reverse complement strand
GCCCCCGCGCTCGCCCCCGTGCCGGCCCCGCAACGCGCCCCGGGCCTGTCCCCGCGCGCGGGCTTTAAACCCCCCACGGCGCGGCCGCTGCCTCCCCCAGCCCTGCTGCAGGCCCCGGGCCGGCGCTGCCTCTGCTCGCCGAGCGGCTGCGGATCTACACGTTTCTGTTGCCCCCTTCCTATCCCTCCTTTTACCCCAAAACACAAGGCGGCTGCCCGTGGCTGCGGTGGAGAGCTGGCCTGTGCCCGCAGCGGCGGGGCTGGACCGAGCAGCGCCCTGCGAGGGCAGCAGGCATCTCCACAAGCCGCCTGTGCAGTGGCCAGCCAGGGTTTCAGGAGCGTGGGACTGCGCTTGGCACGGATAACATCGGGAATAACGTTCCCTGGGGCTGCTTTGCGCGGCCGGATAACATCGGGAATAACGTTCCCGGGGGCTGCTTTGTGCGGCCGGATAACATCGGGAATAACGTTCCCTGGGGCTGCTTTGCACGGCCGGATAGCATCGGGAATAACGTTCCCTGGGGCTGCTTTTCGCGGCCGGGCCTGCGGCGTTGAGGGCGACGGCGGAGCCTGGCTCGAGCCGCCATCTGCCGCCGCGCGGCTCGGATTACCCGGCCTAATCCCCGGCTCGCCGAGGCTCGGGGTGACGCGGTGCCCGCGGCCTTCGGCGGAGCGCCCCGCGCGCCTCAGCGTTGACACCGTTTGGAGCCTCGGCTTCCAAGCGAACCCCAAAGGAAACCCGTCTGCGGTGGGGAGCGCGCCCGATGAGTTGTTTTGTAGTCTTTCCGCTAAAAAATCGCTATCCTCAACGCACGGGGCACACGTGAGGTTTAGTTGAGGCCTGACAGTGTTTACTGCAGTGCAGGAACAGGCAAACGAGCCAGTGGTACATTTAAAATGGCTCAGTTAAGCTTCACGGCAACTTCGTATTTTCCAGACTTTTCCAAAGTTCAGCTACGTGTATTTTAAGAAAAAAACAACAACAAAGAAAGATGGTTTTGAATTAAAAATAATTGCAGTCAGAGTACCATTAAAACAAGTGCAAATATGTGAATCCTCTGTGTTGCTTCCTACATAACGGTGTATAAAAATGCACTTTTCTTCCCCAGCCGAGCAGCAGCAGGAACATACAGAAGTACCAAGCGTTTGCAGAGGTGCTTGCTCTTTCTCACAGATATATACTTAAGAAAGCAGGTTAGTTATTGGTAACTGGTCTGCTACAAATGCATTATCCACTCGCTCTTGGGAATAAATTCTGCACTCAGGCATAACAATATAAATCCATCTCCCAGTGCAATTTTTAAGAAGAGAGTCACATTTTTATTGTGCACTTATAACTAATGCATAAGATCCTCCAGATAATGCAGCCCTCATGTTTGTCTTGCCTGTCAGTTGTTTAAGATTTAAGTGGAAGGATTTTGCTATCGTGGTCAAGGTAACAACAAATCTTCCCTGCTCTTTTCTATTCTTATCGATCACTGGCCTTGTCCAACGCTCCCAAGATTTGCAGGCATGTGATTGCATCCTGATAGACTCACCACGCAAACTGGCAGCGAAAGTTAGGCTGGAAAGATAGCAGCTTTAACTGGAATAGTGCCAGTTTATACTGTCGTGGACATCGGTTGACACTTCTGGAACGTAATGGCCTATTTAAATAGAAACTGTACACACAGTTTTTCATATCAGAAGGATTATGTCCATTTTCCTGAGCACAAAGCATCTCCATTTCTTCTCCTGCCATACCAAGAAGTTGATTCTTCACAAGTTTTCACTTTCTCTTCACTTTTGGAAACTGAGTTTAGAGAAATTTTAACTTATATTACAGTGGAGAATGAAGTTGTGCTGACAGACAAGACGTTCTCTGCATTATTTTTGAGGGATTTAAATTTTTAAATTTAAAAATTTAAGGGAATGTCCTATCCTCTAACAGCCACAAACTCCTGTAACTTCCAGATTGAAACTCTTGGAGGTTTTATTCTTATGTTTTGAATTAGCCAATATATTTTAACAGTTTCATGTTTTTTGAGTGTCAGAACAGATCACTGAAGCCAAATGATGTGTAACTAGTGCAGATAATAGTATTCATTTAGTAATGACTAATGTATCAGTTGGTATCTAAGATTTTATTGCTCTTTCAACTTTTATGGACATACTGTATTAACAAATAGACTTGAGATCAATATCCCTCTGCTCACTTCAATAAGGGAACTTAAATAAATGTAGTAATTGCAAATTGTTCTGGAAACGTTTAAATATTTTAGAGATTATCAATTAGTTCCTAGGCCAAAAGATAATTTACAACCCAAACACTTTTCCAACATGACTTACACTATTTATTCAGTAATAATAGCTTCTAGTGTTCCTGGCCTTAGGCATACATTAGGATACACTGGAATCCTGAACTTGAAAGAAGATTTGTTTGTGGTTCCCATAGGGAAAGACAGCGCCTGCAAGGCCAAGGCTTTTCCTCCTGTATACATCCATTTTGAATTTCTTTCTTCTATCCTCATTTTTATTTTGTTTTGTTTGTTTCGAGGGCAGATATAATAATCTATTTAGGAAATATTTTCCTGAATGCAGCTTATCTTGATGGCAATATAAACACAACTACTAGAAAATTGAAATTACAGGAGTGCAACTGATGAGTTAATCAGATCATCCCCAATTACAGAGCAAAGCCTATCCATGTAGAGTTTATTGTACTACAGGTGTTTAATGAGATAAAGGGCTTACTGGGCAAGACAAAATCCACAAATGTAGATTCTTCCTGTTTCATTGACCTAAGTTTCTCCACTCCCAAGGTTCAAGGCCCACAACATTGTAGTTTTACTTCACAGCATCAATTCACCGCAAAAGTTAAAATTCACCAGGAAAGTTAACAGGGTCCAATGCCCTGTGCTGTTGTAACACTGACACAGAAATATCTCCCCAGTGCTGTCACTTATATCATCATAACCACGTTCTGCCTTTCACACTGTCAGCTGGCAACCCAACTCCTGTGCACTGAGTTCATCCAGCACTCCAAGTTTTTCCTTGTGTTTTGTTTTTATTTTTTTAACAGGGAATTACAGGTGGTAAAGGTGGTTTCCACACTCCTGCAGCGCATCTTCTCCCTGTGCCATCGGGCCTGCTAACAACCCCCCCACATCAGCACCTATACATTGCTGTCGTAGGCTCTGCAACCTATTGCATTCTGCTTAACAAGGAGAAAGCAAGTTGCTGACGCACAATTAGGACAGAATGCAGTGTGAAATCAGTATCTTGATATACTTCATATTAAATGAAGCATATCCATCCTCAGAGTATAGCACTAAATGAATTTTTGAGACATCCTAACTGAGAACTATTTGGAGAGCCTTATAATGGGAGGCATCTTAATTGTCTCGGCCTATAGTTTTAACAACTATTCAGAGTAAAAAACAGTACCCTTGAAGAAAATAGGCTCTCAAATGTCATTCTTTTTTCCCACTGATTTATGCTCCAGTCTGTTCAGCAGATCGTTTTCAATGAGGAAAATAATGGAGCAAATGACACTTTTCTCCCAAATAAACCTACCCTGCTTGCATCGGTGCTGGGGAGCAGAAGGAAGGGAAGGTGCCCTGAGGGAGCAAAGGAAGGAGGAATGTTGAAGACAGGAGGGAGTGGGCTACATCTTCAGGGGAAGGCAGGGGCCAGGAGAGAGGACAACTGAGGAGAATATCCCTGCTGTTCTCCAGTGTTGGGATGATGAAAACCAGCTGTACACCAAGTCCTTAAGTGGCTAACATGCTCCAGCCTGGCATAAAGTGACTCCAGTGCACTGATAAAGTTATCTATAGAAGTTATATGTCTCTAATTATCTCCGACATCAGTATGACTTAATTTAAAAATTGCTGACACACAGGATAAAATCTAAGCTGCGTCGAAATGTGCAGCTTGAGGAGCCAAAACACATTAACTCTTCCCTCTATTGACAGCATAATAAGTTACTGTGTTTATAAAGTTGATATAAAAAGTACAAACACAAAAATACATTAATAAACCAAAGTAGTGGTTTTCATTATTACAGCAAAATGACTTTTTTGGGGGTATGTTTGATATGAGCTTCTAGATTACAGCTTGTTAAAATTGAAGTTTACCTCCAGATTTCGAGGCGCTATTATGCATGTTTTAATGTTAATTTGGTTGCATTTTTGATTACTGGTATTTGTGCTCAATCTTCACATAACCACTGTCCAGGAATAAGTACAATTCAATAAACTTTATATCAGAAAAAATCTTGAAGTTTTTTTTTTTCTTTTTCATTTTGGCAGAAAAGAGACCATTGATATTTCCACTGCACGCTAGTGCCAAACAACAAAGTTTGTTAAGGGTTGAATAGGCCAAATAGATAATGCTACTTCTGTTTTCAGTGGACGCTAATGCAATGTTTTATTTTGCACATATATTAATCTCCGCTGCCTCACTGCAAAAGGGTGAGGGTAACTATGTCGGTCCTAAAGGTTAATTTCATTCTTCTTTAAGGCATGCCATTATTCTGTTAACAGTAATTGCTCTTTTTTGAATGATTAATTTGATCATATGAACTGTTTCTAATTATGTTGGTGGCTGGCAATTTCCTGTGCTGAGAAACCGTGGCTGCGATCACATCTCATTTACTCAGTGTACATACTCGGGAAGAACGCTCAGGGACAGACATTTGCAGGAGTAGCCACTAGTTCCGAGCACTGTTTGGTGGCTGTCTGAGACGCCCTGTGCTCGTTCTGCACCGGGGCTGACTTTGTGCAAATCCACTTCGCTCACGAGGCTGAGACCACCGGATCTGAGGCGCCGGATGAGCAGGTTTGCAAATGTTAACTCCCCACCCAGGCTGCTTTTGTTTATCCTTTTGCTGTGAAAGCCGAAAGGAGCAGGATGTGTTTCTCACACATGTCACCATGTTCTTACGCTGTTCCCCAGCTCGAAATGCTGGCTCCTCAAAGCTCTGTTTGCTCGCTAGTGTTGTTAACGAGCCAGAACTCACACTTTGCAAACCCGTGCGAGGAGGGGACACCCTGCGCGGGGTCTGGAGCGGCTCCGAGCCGCCCGCAGGAGCCTCCCGCCGCTGCCGCAAGCAGCAGTGCCCGCAGGCCGGAGCGGCGCCGCCACAGCGGGTCTGGCCGCGGCGCTGGGGCTGCAGCCACTCTGCACGCAC
This sequence comes from Rhynchotus rufescens, assembly GCA_032273925.1. Taxonomy (NCBI): domain Eukaryota; kingdom Metazoa; phylum Chordata; class Aves; order Tinamiformes; family Tinamidae; genus Rhynchotus; species Rhynchotus rufescens. The sequence goes on along the minus strand of JAVCKT010031977.1, from coordinate 11,826 downwards.
CACGACAGCGTCACGCGCCTTCAGCTGCTTCTGCTCAGCGCCTCAGCTCGGCCGGGCTTCGCCTGAGGAGAAGATTCCCTCCTCACCAAGGGAAAGGTGAAGGGCCTGGCTAGAGGCAGCTGAAACGAAGATTCACCTACATGTTGTCTGGCCCTGGAGCGGGGCTTGCTCTAGCACCGTTGCACTAAGGGTATCCTTTCCATGGACACAAGCTTGTGTTGGACACGGGGCTTTCGGTGCTCTCCTCGTGCAACTGCTGCAGCCACTGCACAGTTGCTGAAGGGCTGAGGTTACGGGCATTTTCTTCTGGCTTTCAGTTACTTTTGGTATGCGTGTCCTATTTATTAGGATAGGCCTTTTGTCCTTCAAAAATAATGGGACCGCTCTCCAGGCTCTAACAAAGAGGACAATCTCACCTTTCCATCTCTCTCCCTCTATGTATGTTCTTTATTTCTCCTGCCTGTTGGTTCTCAAGGGTTCCCTTCTCCATCAGCTTTTCTCATCATTCTGGCAAATTGCCATTGCCGTGCTGTTCCTCACGGCTTGCCAACTTCACCTGCCCACTCTTTGGTCTCCATCATCAGACCTCTCTCAATTGCCACAGTGCCTCCTGGCACTGCTCCCAGCTGCGGGTTCTTTGACGCAGGGCTAAGCTGTTTACACAGGCTCAAAGGAGATAGGCACTTACACTGGCACTCGCAGAGAATTCCAGAGCCTAAGTCTGAGCTCTAACTTCCTTTTCAGCCTAAAAGTTCTTCTAGGAGCTAGAAGGGGCACCAGGTCACCTGCAATACTGAGACCTTCAAACCAAGCATTCCCACCAGCCAAGGGACTTACAGAGGCCTTCAAAGCGTGATTAAATGCCATCTCAGGTGCACACTCTACATGTGTGTTCCTGGTTTCATGTACACGTGTGAAATGGTTAAACTCAAGTCAGTTATGGAGTCTCTCAGGCAAATGTATTTGCTTCATTTTATGCACGTGAGATGTCCCCTTGCACCCGCAGTCCTCCATGTCCAAACACCGCTGCAAACCCCGTGGCCCGCCGGGTCGGGCCTGCTCCAGGCCTCAAGACCTGCAGGTCCGAACAGCTGCGTGGCCTTTGACGGGTGTCCTCATTTGCCTCTCACTTGTCCCCAGGGGCTTTTTGCCAGACAGTCCATCCGCCTGCCAAGGACTTGTGCCTACCGACACACGGCAGCACGGCAGCGGGATTCTGCCGCCTAGTTAAAACTGGACCTTCATGTGCCCAGTGCTACACTAAAACTTAGCCAATTATGAGGCACACTCCCAAAATTTACAGTGTTGCTGCCCATACAAACAACAAATATGATTCCGAAGGACACTCTGGGGGTGCTTTTTTGCAATGCAGTATCCGGGTGCTGGCGGCGCCCCTGGGAAGCTCTGTGGATGTGCCCATGCTGGGCTGTCCCTATGGACGGGCTTTGCCGCTCTAGCTCATGATAAAGCTGCCAGTGCAGCTGGGAACCTTCCAGGTGGAACAAGCTGGGGTCTCGGAACAGAATTCCTCTCTGACAGTGGTCAGTATCAATTTGAAAATGCACCGTGGCTTGTACCGATTAAATAATGTAAATGATCAGAGACCCTATTCTTCCATTCCCCTTTCATCCCACTGTAGACAATTTAATTGTATGTTAAGTCTTCAAATAATTTCAGAGCGTTGATTTATGATGCAGCTATATTTGTCCTTTAAGAACTCCCAAGGGCAGGGACTTCACAGTCCTCCATGGCTGGATGGCCCCAACAGAGGTGCCCTCAATGTGATGGTGAGCAGTAAATGAAATATAAATTACACGGTGGTGTCTTGTGAGGGCAGGAACCGCGTATTTCCCCACTTCCATGAGCATAAGCACTTTGGAGTTCGCAAGATGAATCCCTCTTGAATCCTACGTGTCACCTCTCAGCACGGCTCCTGGGGAGAAGCTCCTGTCTTGTCCAGGCTTCCTGGATTTATGCAGGCCCCCGGAGCTCACCGGTGGGTTGATTTGGCAGCTGGGCCTTATTAACCTGCCAGCAAGGGACTGCTTAACCTGCTTGGGTCGGTACTGCTTGTAAATAAAGATTCTGTCAGGGAAGAGATTCTCTTGTGCTTCAGCCTATTTATATCTCTTAGAGCTGCGGTTGTTAAAGCTTATGAAGAAACAGAAGGCCTGGGATGTGAGACAGAAAGCCCTGAGGGAGTCTTATGTGTTGTGTTTGGATTGCTGTGTTAACATCCTAAAATAAACACAGCAGACCAGGAAATGGGGAATACTTTTATTGTAATTATTATTAACTCACAGATCTAAATTATTGGTTATTGAATGGATAGGGCTGAGCTTGGTTGCAGAGGACAATAAAATAACCTCTTAACACTAGCAGCTATTGGCAATCAAGGGAAACAGGCATTTCAGCAGCTTTGTTTCCTTCCTATTTTCTTTTTTTTTCCTATTGCTGTCCAATTTCATAATTACTAATATTGACATTTTTATAGGTTGGTAATAAATACAGAGAAAAATTATACTCTCTCTATATATATTTGTGATCACAATAAAATTGTGTTTTCCTCCATCAGGGGAAATATTTTAATCAGGTTGGTATATAGTACTGAAAGGTATGTTCTGCTTCACATAAAAATTCCCTTCACAAAAGTCTTTTGCTTTTTCTGATGCAGATCTGGCTAAAGGGTCCTCTTTAGTTCTAAAATATGTAAATTTTTATAGGTGTGTCTGAATCAGTGAAAAGAATTATAATAAAAAAAAAGGCATATTTTTCTCTCATTCAGAAGCCACCAATTTTGGCTAGCTGAATACAAGCAGTAATTTCTTGGATGGGTTTCCTTCTGCTTGGATTCATCTACTCAGATACCCAAATGCCACTGCAGATGAAATGATCGCACGTTTAGCATCTGCCAAAGCTGAGATTTGGAGTCCGTATTCATTGCTCAATCATTTGAAAGTCAATTTTGCAATATTCCTGCCTTCTGAGCTGAGAGGGCTCAATAAACATTCTTTCATCCTCGCCAGGTTAGACTGATCCCCTCCTTGAGCACCTTAGTGATTTTCTAGGATGTTAACAGTCACCAGCGTGCAGAAAATCAGCCAAATTTACAATTATAAAGACGCCAGCTGCAAAAATACTCAACCCAAGAAGTGCTGCTGTGCCACAGGGAAGCTGATCCGGGACATGGACGCGTAGGGTGTCACTGCTGACGTGCCCTGAGGGAATCAAGGCTCCCAAATTCTCCTGGGGCACTAGAGCTTCACCAGGGGAGGCCACTCAGAAGAGCTGCCAAAAGAGACAGTGCCCTTTCCAGGTTTGTTCCAAAGGGGCATCCTTCTCAGGAGCTGCATCCCCAGGCTCCTGGCCCTGCTGTGCAGCAAAGCGCAGGGCACCTGCTCCGCAGGGCTTAGCCAGCCCTTAGCCAGCCCATGCCCCCAAATTTCCTCCGCAGACACCAGCGGCTTCAGCGAGTGAGTCAGAGCCATTTGACTTGGAGCTTTTTATTGTCACTCTTGAGGGTGATGATAAGACCATAATAAAAGTCTAGCCCTAATCTCTCGTGCTTAAGGGTTTGCCCTCAGTTGAAGAAGCTTCATCCTTCCCTTCAGTCCCATCCCTGTTTGCTCTACCAGCACAGCAAAATACCGCGACGCTTTTACGATCAGCTGTCATTTTGCAGGAAAGAGAGTGTTGTCTGGTGGATAAGATGCCAAGCCGCGTTCAGAATTGACTCCTCTAATGAATTCATATTGGGAAATCTAGGCCTATATTGCTTCCTCCGCTGTTTTGATTTTCTTACTGATAAATGCATTCATCTGAGAATTCAATAAACAACTCATGTTCACATTTAAGCATGCCAGGAATTTTTTGCAGAACTAGGCTTTACACTAAATTCTCTAGACCAAAAAAAATCTGTGTACTGTATTCGTATATGTTGTTATGAACCAAGAGCAATTATGGTGATAATTAATTCTAAAAGTAACATGCACTCTTTTTTGGGGTTTTTTTTTCTCCTTTGTCCAGTGGTAACAGGTCTTAATATTGTCCTGGTAGAAAACAAAATCTTATAAAAATTTCTTTTATTACTTTTGAAAACCGTAGCCATACAGCTAAAGGGAAAAAAAAGTCATAAATTTGATCCCTCCTTAAGTTCTCTCTCTTTTTTTCCTCTTTCCTTTCTACAGATACATAAAAAGAATCAGGCACTTCCTGCTGTGCCTTAGGCACTAATTCAGTTCCTGGTAGATCCACTTTAACGTATTCAGGAAGGAAGGAATAATCGCTGTGAGGCTGTTAGGTTTGCATGGTGGCTGCAGTAGCTATAGCTCAGACTGTCCAGGAGGGACAAATGCTGCAGGAATTGTGTAATGTTTGATCTGTGGGAGTAATAACGAATAGGTCCATTTGTAGGTGAGAATAATGCGCTTGGACTAACATTGTGCAATACACTGGAGCAGGCCATGTTACCAATTAGAGAAGGCTTCTTATCAGCTGCAAAATACACTGAAACAAAAATATATATTTTCTCTCTACTTTCTCTGAAGTTTCAGTTTTCCAGATAGGATAAAGACGGATGAGGCGTCCCTGGTGAAAGGTGGAATTTGTGGAAGAAGAGGCTGTTAAGTGCTCTAGAGAAGGAGGATTTGTGAGAGAAGGATAAGATAAAGATTTGCCCAAAACAGGACTAGGAAGTGGCTAAGTGGGAACTGTGAGCTGAGCGTGTGGGCAGGAAGGAGGGGAGCATCCATTTCACTGAGCTGTAGGGCCAGAAAAAAGACTGGAGGGGCCCAAATTTGGTTTCTAAGTCTGCTTAAAATGACCTCTCAATTTTCCTTCGGGCAGAAGTTCATTAGGCTTTTAAGTTGAATTATCAAACAGTTTGTCTGCTCGTTGTCAGTAGATCATATCTATACTTTCTCTCAATTGCTCTCTTTACCTCTCCAAAAAAATCTCACTAGATAACAAACCCAATGTGTCTTACCTTTGAATCCAGCATGACTTCTACCTGGTTTAAACCTTAACCATGTTGCTTTAAAGATATGTTACTAATATATGTCACTATTTTTATGAAGCACATTGCTTTGGCTTTGTTGTCTAACTTTCACCTGGTAGCAGTGAGGGACAAGTCCTGCACAATAAACCTTCTCCAGCCCCCTGCGACCAGGTGACATTAGGACAGGATAGCACAGAATAGGTTACACTGCTAGTGAATGAGAAGCTGCCTGGTAAAGCAGCTTTTCAGCCTCTGGGGGAGTGTGTTAGGACTCAGGATCTGGCCCTGTTTTACCATAAATTCATTGTTTTACCAAATATTTTCTGCAAGTTTTAGTAAACAGACTGATTCATAGTTTAACGCATCACTGTTGTATCACAGCTCTTACTGCTGCTGTAAAAAATGTATATAACCAAGAGATATTTCGGAGTGACAGAGTGGATTTGTGACAACCGCCGCATACTGTTTCTGCACTTGCTTTCAGCGCCATTCCTGGATTTGCTGCCCGAGACAATGTTTGGAGTGGAGTCACGTGCTCGATCTGCATTTTCTTGCAGTATTCCTGAGCTGTTGCACTGCTCGATTTTTTTCACGCTAGGTATTCTGTTGATCTTTACATCGAAGCCCCTTCTTTTAAGGGTAATAAATCAATATTATGCAATGGCTAGGATTTCAGTGGAAGAGATTATGTCAGAAGTAGAATGCTGCTGAATGAAGGTCGTATAAATCAATCCCTCAGTTATTCCATTTGCAGTTTCATTGTAATGAACGGTACCCTGCTTGCAGTGAGAAAGCTTATGGTGCTAGAATACTGATAAGATGATATTGCATTCAGAGTGCATTTTCTGCTATTGGATGAAATCTGCAATGCGATCTGACATAGGTATAAGGATCTGTGTTGAAATGCCTTGAAATCATCAAATTATAACAGTCTAGAGATGAGGTTGGTTTGCAGAACCACTGAATCACTTTTACTGCAGGAGGAATTTTAATAATGAAATTAATAATGAAATTCTTGCAGCAGAATTTAAAAGAACAACGTATCACTCTTGCAAAGCTATCTTATTAAATAGGTTAATATTAAATCACTGTGAATTCTTAACACTGGGGTATAATTTTTACATTAGGTAGTAATGCCTAACAATTAAAACAATTTTTCATACTCAAAATACTTGACAAATGCTGTTTCTTCTAATAACACAGCACAGCAGCTATTTTAATGGCTTGTGGAATCGTAATGCTGAGAAGGCAGAGGGCTTGGGATCACAGTGATGGGATTTGGTGTGTATTATCCATGTATTCCTGTTGTTGTCTAAATTCCTCTGTTGTCTATGCACACGACCCTTAAATAAACACTTGCTAAAGCGTACATTGAACCTATGCTCATAGGATAGTGTAAAGCAAATGCACTCCTACTCACACACTTTATTCTGGAGAAACAGCCAGAGCCTGTGTGTGAGTATTTTGTAATTTATTACACATTTACACAACCCTCCACTGGCAGCTAATGCAGCAGGGCTTGTATGTTCCAGCCTCCCTACTAGCTGAGTTCCTCCTATCCAGCTCTGCACTTCCCACCAGCTTTCTGCAGGTTGATGCACCCCAACCTTGGTCTCCTGTGGCTTGTTCCAGTGCCTCTGCACCAAGAGCCATGGACTGACAGCTGGAGGCCCTTGCAAGGAGGAGCTCTCCAGGGTTCTGCTCCACCCCAGGTGCAAGAACTTGGGAGCATCAGGAACTGGGAAGAGTGAGCTCCAACCTGCCCTTCTGCCCCTCCATCCTGAGCGAACTCGCCAAGATGCAGCCCTGTGCAGGGGGTATCTGGGGCCAGCAATGCCCCGGATTGCTAACGGTTCTCCCTAAGGATGGGAACAGTAATTCTGGGAAGTGCCCATCCACCTGTATGAGGGTGTTCAGGGCAGTGCCCTGCGCGTGGAGCTTGTTGTCCTCCATGGCATGTTTCTGGGATTCTCCAAGGAGGCCGAAGAGGTGGGAACAACACTCGTGTTGGAGGAGACGGCCGAGGAGATGGAAAAGGCCGAGCTTCCTAATGGACTATGATGGTGTAGCCCTGGAAACAGGCCTGCTTTCTGGAAAAGATGGTCTAAGGAGGCCAAAGAGGTGGGAACAACACTGGAACTGGAGGAGATGGTCGAGGAAACGGAAGAGGCCGAGCTTCCCTAATGGACTATGATGCTGTTGGCCTGGAAAAGGGCCTGCAGCTGGTGGCTCCGTGTTTAAGGATCTCTTCAGGAATGATCTCGTGGTACTGGTGACTGCAGAGTGCTTGTGGCGCCTGCTTTGGCAAAGCAGGCACAGTTTTTCAAAAAAAAAAAAGTTGGCGGGAGGTTTGAAGGAAACCTTAAACATTATTCTTCTGGTTGTACTGGAAATCTAACAATACCACCTATTTATCAGCAGCTTCAGCTGGGACAGTTCAGAGAGTCACCTCTCCACACTACCAGATAGACTGACCTTGACTAGGTCTAAGCAGCCCAGGGAAAACATTTGCAGAGTTTTTACACTGCTCAGAGCGTGTTGTTCTGGAGCTTAAGAACTGAGGGATCACAAGGTTAAGATGAAGCACAAAGATCCTATGCGATGAAAAAATCAGGAACCAGACTGGGGGAGAGGCAAAGATGCCTGGTAGGAAGAGCACTGGCACACTCACACAGCTCTCCAGGAAAGAGCTAAGCAGCGCATCAGGCAGGCACCAGTCTCTCCAGCTCCTACTACCAGAGCCAGTCGCGCTCAGCGTGAACCCGAGTGCGGACGCGTGGGCGCAGGGCGCCTCGACACCGCGGAGGCTCCGTGACAGCTCTGCCGGGAGCACTCGTGCCCGTGAGCGGGACGGCGCGATACAGATGTCACCTTGGAGACAGAGGCAGGAGCGGAACGCGCCGATTCCCCGCTCCGTCCGCGCTTCCTTATCCGCACCCATGAAACACAGCACGTGTCGCTGCAGGCGAACGGCAGCAAAGCTCTGAGCCTGCCCCGCTCCTCATCCTCCTTCCCCAAGCTCCTGGCTGTGCTCAGGGGCTGGATAAAGGCACACACAGGCTTTGGTTTTGCCTAGTACAGTTGTTCCAGTTTCCTTAATTCCAAATGGAGCCCTCATCCAAGCCAAATAAAGAACAGGCTGTGGCACTGTAAGTTCCTTTGTTTACAGTGTCTTAATAAATTCCAGAACAAATGTACTCAATTTGGAAGCAGAGAAACATATTCTGTCTGTCAGCTCCACAAGCTCATCTTGGAGGCTGACACTCAAGTTGGATTCGTTCTTTCCTGTGCATCAACCCCAGTTCGTAAAGCTCCAGAGGCGGAGGCTGCAAATGTCTCCTGCAGTAGCTTCCCGTTGCCTTCACGTCTTGTCTCAGCAACACCTGCAGCCCTCAGCTTCGTCAGGTTGTTGAAATGTCCCAGGTGAATTAAATACGTTGCTATTGATATATGAGAAGGATGGGAATTCATTTCATTTTATTATGGTAATATGAAATTCATTATGTTGACATCTTGGTAATAAAAGCTGCAAAAGCTCTGTTTTTTATTGATGTAAGTAAAATGACTTTGAGGATTTTCCTGATATGCTATACGCCAAAATTATTTTGTATGATGATTTGTGCTCCCCAAAATAATATAAATATACAGATTGCAGAAGCATTAGTAGAAACAGAATTTTGACATGTAAACCATGATGTTACCTTTATCTTTTCTCCATTTAATGATTCTCCTTGTGATACTTGTTTGCTATAATAAAGACTCTACTGGGATTCTAATCAGTGGTTTATTTGGAGCACCACAACAGAGAAGGTCAGTGCCTCAAGCTATCTGGGAAAGCACTTGGATATGAGAAAAATATCCTTGCTGTTGGTTTATTCAGGTAGTTCAAAGTTTTAAACAGGAAGATAACATATAATGATTAATCCTAAGTCTACAACCTCTGGAGAAATGTATTCTTATCAAAGCCTGACACAAAAACTTACCCAACTAGAACTGTCATTTTCTATTTGGAAAATATTGAGTTGTTCATCTTGTTCTTTGAAATGTGCTCAAACAGACAAAAAAAATCAGCATAGTCAGAAAAAGGAAACATCTTTGAGATTCGCCCTTGATATATTTCCATTGATCTTAAGGGAGTAACAGCAAGAGTATCTAGTCTGTATGGTCTGCAAGGGTAGAAATGCAGTTCCATTGACAGAAGGCATGCTCTGGTTAAATCGATTTCTATAGCATCTTGTCTCAACATATTTGAGAGCACTATCTTTCTCAATTAATGTCAGATCTGCTCTGGGAATACTCTTTGGTGGTTAACTGTTGCTGTTAGAGAGCTAACTTTAGATAAAACACAGCTGGCTTATGTATTTTGCTGTTAATTTTTTTTTTTTTTTTTTTTTTTTTTTATGGAACAAAAAAATTTAAGCAAACAAACTGCTAGGGAGAATGCAAAATTTCCGCCCAAATAAATCAGTTTTAAGGACAGGAAAACCTGATTGTTAAAATTCTTTTGAGTGATTTCAGATAGAAAAATCAATGACAAACCTCAGAAACCAATTTAAGTTGAGTCTTAGGATTTTTCTTTTACCAAGATTTCTAAGTCTCTGAAGTATCAGGAGTTGTGCACACATGCCTCTATGCAAAGACCAATGATCTGTGGAACACTTCATTTAAAATTCATTCTTGGAGAGCTCTCTACTTTCACTTCCACTTATATCTGAGTTACATTAACAGAAAACCCAAAGGACCCAACTCCTAACACAGCACATCATCAGAGGAAAGAGGCAAAAATTGAAATGCAGGGAATTCCAACTGAGCATAAGAAAAAATGACCTTTTTTTTTTTTTTTTTTTTTAGGGAAGTTTAACACCGCTTGCCCAACCTGTGGAGTCTCCAGTTTTGGAGATGTTCAAAGCCCAACTGAGTAGCCTATTCTAGAAGACCCTGCTGTGAGCTGAGGGCTTAGACTAGATGACCTTCACAGGTTACCTGCCAGACCAATTATTCTGTGATTCTGTGAAAAGTGGGCATGATGTTAAGAGGGTATCAAGGAAACACTGAATGGACTTGGGAGAGAGATCAAGAACAGGGAAAAAAAAAAAAAAAGTAGCAGCAGATTGAAGAAATAAGATAATAGGAAGTGCAAGGCAAATTTCTAAAGTACATCTCATTGCTTTCCTAACTAACTACCCACTAGAGGGAGATAGGAGGATCATGGCAGAAGTTGGACTTTGTCAAGATCTCAAAGGACGGACCTACCATGGTAAGAAAGCCAAAGGAGATACAAATTCCCTTCCCTGGGAGAGTTTCATGCTCTAAAATTTTGTGCAAGTTGGATTTAACTTAACTGGGTTTTACTGATTTACTTAATTTGAATTTCCCTGGATCGAAATCTCTCCCCTTCCTAGGCCAACCTTCATTGGACTTCTTCAAAAAAATCTCCACCTTTGTTACTGTTTTTGTTCTCTTTCTAATGGCATCAATTCCGGGACTAGTAAGGCTGGCAGAAACAGTGCTGTGTTTCTCACCACGTGATCTGGGGCTGCCTGAATGTTCATAGCCCCCCGGCCATGCATGCCTGCAGTTAAGTAGCCTGAGACTCTCTGAAGTCAAATGGCCTGAAACCCACCTACGAAGACCCTTCATTCCACCTCAAATGTCTTCTTTATGGTCCCAATTTAGGACCCCCCCATCTCCCAGTTCTCCTTAGTAGCCCCTTGGATATTCACCTTCCCACTCTTATTTTTGCCTCTTTTTATTGTCATGGAATTTTCATTCTAAACTTCAAAGCAAGCTTTGGCATGTCCTTTTCTCAAGGGAAACTAGGAAGGGCAGTAATAACGGATGCTTAGTACTAGAAATAGGCCATAGGAAAAGAAGTTCTTCCCTTGCTGCGTTGGTGGAATCCTGTGATACTGTGGAAATCAGTAGTTCAGGGACTCCCAGAACCAGACGTTGTATGTACAGACAAGCATCTGTACTTACAAGCATCTTGTATGTAGGCAAGCATCTTTCGAGACATTGTTAGGCCTAGCTCCAATGAATTTATCTGTTTTCTTTTTGAACATATTTGTTTATACTTACAAGTTTTATAACATCCTGTGGCAATGAGTTCATATGAAAAAGTATTTCCTTCCATTTGTTTTAAGCCCTGCTCCCTGATAAACTGAATTATTATGGTATTATAAGCAGCGATAACCACCCTTCCCTACCCATTTTCTTCCCACCTTCATTATTTTCCAAACCTCTGCGTATGCCCTCCTGTCGTGATACAGGATGCAAGCCCCAGCCTGGGCCCACTTTACACTCAGATCCCTGAATGATACGGGGCTTTTCAGAGATAAGCTTATTAGCTGTGATAACGGTCTTCTCTCCACTCTAACCTTGCCTCTCTGCACAAGAACTGTTGGGTAAATAAGTACATAACACAGGCTCAGGAAAGATGCATAATTATTTCCACACACTCTGCAAGAAAGAAACACAGGAAGTTCGCAGTCGATAGTCTGGTGTCACAGATAGAAATGACTGGTCTAACACGCTGTGAACTCACTCAAAGCAAGTATCTTAGGTCCATGAACCCTCGGGGTCATCTATACTCTCTACTTCCATGCCTAACACCAGAAAAGAGACAAACACCAGTCATCAAAACCACCTCTTCCTCTCAAATTCTGTTACTAGCTTCCCAAATGGTCTGCAGTTATATCCTGCTCACCTTCAAATTCCCCTCAGAAGCAGGTTAGAGTTCCTAGTTATTTACGGAGTCCTTAACAACTCCAGTTTTTAAAGGGGGGGGGAGGAAACTCTGTCTTTACCAGGTTAAGGCAAATATAATATCA
>JAVCKT010031975.1:61201-73923 GCA_032273925.1 Rhynchotus rufescens | reverse complement strand
CAGGAGTTAGAAATTATGTGATTTTGGAGACTAGTGACCAAAAATAGTAAGTGTGCATAACAAACAATTCATAAATACACAATCCTATGAAAAAATATTTTCAAAACTCTTCAGTATACGTTTATATTATTAGGGTTGATCTTTCAGAGACTTCCTAAATGAAAAAAAGCATTGTTGAAATGTATGCAATGAATAGATGTATGAACTGTAATGTGGAAGTTACTGTGTGAAATGTATCGTGCTTAGAGGTAGAGAACGTGACAGTCCTTTGGCATGGCAGCCAGCAAGGGTATTTTTATTTGATTCATTTGACTGAAAACCACAGAATAAGAAGATACAAATATTTGAGAAAAGTTACTGAAAAGATTTTTAAGAATTTTGACAAGCATTTTTTGCTTGTTAACCACATTTCAATAAAGTTCCTCTCTGAAGATCATGCCTTTGTTTCATAGTATTGTTAGATGTGAACAATACACTGGCAGTATCTGGTATGAATTCTTGCTCTCAAAATATCGCTGGTGAATTCTTTATCAAATTTAACATGTATTCTAGAATCTATAGGTACAGATTAATCTTCCCAATAAGTGGCTGTGCCTTTCCTTGTTGCTCTCGTTGGTGACTAAAACTTGTTTTATCTGTCTTTTTCTTGTTTTGAAAAGACTCATCCTCCTGTTTTGTGTTAATTCTAAGTAATATCTGGAGGTGGGGTAAGAAGTAATGCAAGACCTCAAAAACATGGAAGAAAAGACAGATCTTTTAAAGATTCCTTAAAATTTAAAGGATTTATTACAATCCTTAAACTCTAGTATGAAGACTCTGAAGTTTTATCAGTAAAGCCTTGCATGTTTGGCTACCTTTTCCTTTGAGAGCCATTACTTCAACGACAATAAGAAGATAACTTTTACAGAAGTCTCTAGTTGTGACAGAAGTATGTCGTTGTACTAAGAGAGACCACTTATGTACCCACAAAAGTTTTACTAGGGTTACATCACAATTTTAATTCCAGTTATTCCCAGTCTGTGACTGCTTGACTTTGCAAACTTATTATTGTTCTGATATAGGAGAAGTTGAGAGTGTGTGATCGTGGTCTAGGTGCCGTGTGTAGGACACCTCTCACCAAGGCTGCAAAGTTGAGAAGCTTGATAAACACGTGAGTGATCAGTGTCCTCAAGGACCCAAGGGGGTCTGATATTGCACTAGCAGGTGCTGCTATTTGAAAGAAAATGAGAAATCAATTATGGGAAAAGGGAACTTAAGGGAACATTTAAAGCATTGGCAGAGAAGAAGTAATGGAAAAGTTTGAAAGTTTGAGAGCTCGTGGAAGGAGGGAGAGATGTGAGACCTGGGCAGTCCTTTATGAATGGAAGTCTTTCTGGTTTTGAGTGCTTATGAAGAAAAGAAACAGCTGGCCTACACATTACTGCTAAGTCTTGGTCACAAGATTCCAGATACTGGCCTGCATTTAATATAAAAAGCGCTCCACTCAGGACTGGCCAGAAGATAAGGCTTCCTTTTGGTGTCTGTCTGGAAGTGGAGGCAGAGTATTTTTTGGAACTTCAATATCACATTTACAAGCTAGTAAACCAAAGCAGTATTCCTTTAGAACACTGACATCTAGATCTGAAATAGTCCTTGAGTTTTATTTCTCATGAATGTCTTTTATGAGCAAAACTGAGAATAATGATTTTTTTTTGCTTTACTTGTTACTATGCACAATATGTGAAGTTAGTGTTGCTTTGGAATATTTTCAAAATGGGCGTCCAAGAGACTAGGTGGTTACATGTTTCTTAGATTTTTTTCTTTTTAATGAAAGAAGAGTGTTCTGTTTTTAAGTGTTTTTCAGTTCCTGCCCCACCCTTTTAAAAGATACATACACTCTCCCTGTTCAGTTTTGAGAAACACCCCCAGGGCATCCTTTTTATTTGAATTGATTTTCTGGTTGTTTATCTTTTTCAATCTGGTCATGAAAAGCACATCTGGTTCCTATTTTAATCAGTATTCCTATGGGAGCAACATCATATTATAGAGGGCTAACAATGCTAAAATAATAATCTGTAATGATGCAACTTCTGGTAATTTAAAACTGTTTTATCCACTGTTTGTAGAAGTGTGTTAATGATGTAGGCCAACTGATCTCAGATTAAACTAACCCTGGCTCTTAATAACAGAGAAATATCTGACATCCACATAGGCAAACTCTACAAACTATCAGAAATTCCTGTTTTTGTTTTAAAGTGTGAGCATTTCACTAATAGTCGTGGAAAATAAAGCGTTCTTGTCAACAAATGGTTTGGGCAAAGCAGTCACAACTAGGTTACATGCAGGCTTTTTCTGCATTTTCTTTGATGCAGTCCTGCATCTAGAGGTGATAAGGTTGGGTAGGGCGGATCTGTCTTGTTTTTCTTTACTTTATTAGTTTATTCACTACTTGGCCTGTCTGGTAAGACTACCAGAAAGTGACAATCGTTATTTTATTCCAAGAGTAATAATTTAATTACTAGGTTCTGTTTACTAATAGCTAAGCTTCTCTGTATCTTTACATAAGTTGCCAATTGTTTTCTGCATTTCTTGTCTTGATTCCAGAAATCAGAAATGGGAGAGACTGCTATTCTAACTAGTGCCTACATACCAGCTTTCATCATTTAAACAAACCTGCAACACAGGGTTCTGCAATTTTCACAGTAGATTTGCAGTGGTCCTCCAGCAAAGCAGCAGACTGATTAGCTTATGTGACAGGGCTCAGTTCCTTTCATATTAGCCTTATTGCGTTGTCAGGTACTTCAAAATATATCTGCTCTGATGCCCTTTCCAAGCTGGACTTCCATTATATGGCAGGAGAATTGAAGCAGCTCTCCTTCAGGCATTCCCCATTTCTTTCTCCTTCAGACTTCCCCATTCTCCTTCAGACATAGCTTTGGGAAATGGGAAGATTTGGTCTTTATTGAGAAAAAAGCTGAGTAGACAGAGTAGTCTACAGAGCTTAGAACTCTCTCTTTACTATAGACCTCTACTGTATGCCTTATGTACTCAAGTTAATGCTAGAAAGGTGCATTCTGCTGGGGAATTCTGTTTACAGGCAATTTAGGCAAAATATGCTTCACTTCAGACACTAAACTGCTTAGTTCTGCTGCACTCTTTTGACCTGATACTATATTCCTATCAGACACGGATGCATTTCAGTGGTAGATGAATGGAAATTTTGCTATGTACTACACACAACAGCACTTTGTACTCTCATCATATTTGCAGAGCTATTATTTCTCTGCCAGATATTATAAATAATTTTAAGAAATACTTTGGGAAAAAACAGCTATAGAATTGAAAAGAATGGAAAGATTAAAGGTTCTTTTAAATGTTACTTTGGCAAACTGGCTTTTATTATTTGGTTGACTGTTATTCTCTTTTTGACACTATATAATTTCAAATATTTCAGCTGTGTTTTATAAACTGTTCTCATCTTTTAAGTGTTCCATTTTGGAAGCATTTTCATGAGTCAAAAATGTCTTTGCTCCCATTGAAGAAAGGAGGGGGGAATCGCTTTCTGTCTGCTTGGGCTTGTTAGATTTCCCTGGTAGCCAATTTCATGCTGTTGGTCTGAAGGAGATTCCAGCCTGGGACATAATTTGAGTTATAGCTGGTGTGTGTTGGCTAATGTCTCAGGTATTGAAATTATACCCTGAATGCAAACCAAATTTGTCTTTCAAGATCCTTGGTTTAACTTTTGTAACTTGGTTTAACTTTTTAATTTGTGTAGATTTTCCAAGGCTATGAAATGAGACAGTTAATAGAGTTAAATAAATTTATGAGTTAAATTCAGGTGCTCTCCCTGCAGCTGTTCTGCGAATGAGAACAGCCACTTAGTGAGTATCTCCCTCCTTGCTGGCTTAGCTTTCTAGTAGACTTATGTCCTCATATGTCACTCTTTTTTGTACTGTGTACTAAGGAATACATGCATGTCCACACAGATTTCTGTGTGCTTATGTTTAGGAATAGTATGTCATTGTGGAATATAGTTTCCCACAGGTCTGTCCTGGATTTCAGTACAAAAACAGAGCTCTTCTTGCAACTCTTACTAGAAAGCCTTTCCTATGCTCACTCCCTAACCCTGTATAAAAATCATTAGCTCCACCTTCTGTTTTGGAAGACACCACTGGCCAGTTTGTGGAAGGCAGTTCAGTTTTGCTGTTGCTGGAGACACAGCCGCATCACCAAAATTGTTTTTTCAGTATGTGTAGTGCCAGTCTCGAGTTTTGCTGAATAAATGAGTGAATAAGATGCAGAGAGATGGAAAAGACAGAAACAGATCTTGGGTATGAATGCACTATTTCCAGAGTATATTTCCTCAAGGCTGAGAAAAGTGCATCAGTTTTTCTTTACAATAGCACTTCTATGTTTAAAATGAATAATCAAAAAATAAATAGTTTGAAAGATTTCTTGAATTTTAAAGTAGAATGAATACATTTCCCTTGTTAACATTTCCCCACAGCTGTTGCAAGGTCAATAGATTTTATTAAATTTCTAGTATTTTTATTAATATAAAATTATATAAAATATAAAGTTTATATATGTTGAGTTATATAATATATGAATTTAGCTATACCTTAGAAAGTATATTTCTCACTTTTAACAATGAGCAAACAATTTGAAAATCAGTGGCATAGTACAGCCTTTACTATTTAACTTTCTATAGTTAGAAATAATTAGTTTTCTTCCATTTTCCCACTACAAGTAAGATGATACTGGATCATATCTTTCCTTCCGTTCTGGAGCAAAGAGCCCACCTGACTTCAATGATTCTGCTTGAAAACTGATGGCATGATAAAGCCACTCTATTTAACATGCAATATTATAAGATAAGGATAAGAATATTAAGAGCAGCTTTATTGTACAAAATGAAAGCAGATAAATTATCTCTGCTTTATCAAAGCTTTACACATTCTAGAAACAGATGCCTTTTCAAATCGATACAGAATTCCTAGATACTAACTTTTCAAGCAATAACAGCTGTCAGAAATCAATCCCTTTTGATTAACTACACTAGGCCAGCTATATCTTAAAATTAAACTGTTGCAGAATAAGTTTCTAAAATGAATGCACTGTTTTTGTCCTTGCCCTAGGAGACTCAAATGAGTAGAAAATTTGTTACATATTTTACTGCGTATTTTATGCATTTAAAAAGTTAAATATTTTGCAACTTATTTTCTTTTATCTTTTTACAGCGTGGCGAATTACTTAAGCCTGCTATGAATCCAATCTGTTGTATGGATAAATTATTGTCTAGATAAATTATTCTGTCACTTTCATTAAGAGATGAGTTAGTTAAGAGACAGATATAGTGTTTTGGTTTTTGCTTTTCTTTTCTTAAATTACAAACAGATAACCCTGTGTACTAAATATTTAGAGATACAGTTTCAAATTGTAGGAAAATATCTGAGGTTGTAGAGCTGCTAGATCCTCTCCCACATGCCTGCATACACACGCAATTCCTTGCGTGGCTGCACCTGTTGAAGCTTTTTGCTATTCTGAGCATACATTTGTGTGTGTGGAAACTAGCCTGCTTTTTAAATGGAGATATGTTTCCAGTGCTTTGTGCACTGTATTCAGAGCCTCAGCATGGTGCTTTCCTGGCCATGTTTAAAAAAGTAGTCAGTCATTCTTTCCCTCTCACTGTTTTACACTAATTCTTTACCGAAAGTTTGAGGGAATTCAAATGGTTTAACCCATATGTTGATGTAGAGATAGGAAGCAAAGCTAAAATGTGTGTTCATATCCCTCATTTTAGCCATTAATTTAATTAATCAAAATAACTCTCCACAGTGTGGGAGACTGAAAGTAAAATGCAGTTTTACATACTTACACCTGCAAAAATGATGATCTGTGGTTTATTGTCCATCTTTGGGAATATTACAGTTCCAACTTTCCAGTCAGCGTGGAAGCAGACACAAGGAGCGTGTTCCACTTGGGTGCTGAAGCTGGAAAAAGTGAGAATAGTCACAGCGTCTGCTTTAATCCAGTGCACTTTGCAGCAATGGTTAGTATGGAAGAGAAAGAGCAACAAATGATCTTTCCATAGTATCAATCCAGCAGTTAATGATTTATTCATTTTCTTTTCATGCTGCTCATGGTTCACTATTCTTTTCCCACTGGGCATCTGATTTTCAAGGTAACTGCTGCTCTGTTTTGTCTTTTCTCACATGGAGGTTGGTTCAAACCATAGTGGAAATCTCTTCCTTTCCTATGGAAATAGGACTGACGTATTGCAGGCACTGGCTTCTTTGAAGGAACTTGTTAGGGATCTGACACAGTGTGTCTAGAGCTTATTAGCCTCATTAGCAGGTGTCCTCAGTTTACCAGTGACAAGTAGGAATCAATTCAGTTCATAACAAAGGTTAAGTTCAATTCAGGAAAAAACGTTCATGGCTTATTTTAGTCAGCCTAGAGTAAACTATCTTTTCCCTCAGATGCTACAACCTACAGTGCTTTCTTTGGCTGCAAGAAAATATTTGCATTAGAAGCAGAGATTATAATTCTGTTAAACTAGAAACAACTATCTTGAAGCCAGCGAATACGACATTGGTAGATTTGTGCAGAGGGACTTGGTCAGGTCTAACGTGAAACTATTTGTGGCACATTACAGTAATTAATGATAATCTTCATAGTATGCATTTTAAGTTAAAGAAATGAAAAATAATAGATTTTTAAGGGGTTAAAAGCTTTCACTTAAGCCAGGATAAAACAGCAGAGTAAAAGTTAATATAATGCAAGTCATGCATGACAGCAATGGAGGAAACTCAGAGTTCATTTTAAGTTTCTACATATTAAGCATCTACTAAAATAAACAGGAGCTGCACATGAAGTATTGCAGGACTCACTAAGAGCTTAATCATTACTAATCATAGACATGAGATGCTTGGGCTCCTCTTAACTGAGGACAACTGAGGATTCAGTGTGGGTCAAAATGGCACCTAGATTGTCATATGTTTCTAGAAGATGTCAGTTTAGCTCTAAATATGTCCTATGTAACTTGGTTAAGTAATCTGCTCATATGGCCCTTGCTGTATGTACCACTGATTTATAAGGCCATTTTCTAAATTGGCTCTTTGTAGATATAAGATATTTTCAACAAATTCCTCTGAAAATTTACTGTAGCAAATGTGATATTGTTTCCAGCTGTTTCCATCCAGAACTGATATTAAGTCTTGGAAGATAGGAGACAACTAGCTCACTTTCCCTATCAGACTTTGAGACTAACTCGTGGGAATTCATAATTTTCAAAATGTAACTCAGATTGAAGTTGGAAAAGATAGTCACATATCTCAACCAGCAGCAGATGTCAGGGCCAGGCACTGTTTCAGTTATTACCTAGCACTGCAAAAACAGGAAAAATATTCTGGAGGCCAGTCGTGACATTCCATCTTTCTGGGTGGCCTGCTTGGCCTCTCTCAAACTGGGCCAGTATTACTCGACACTTGTAAATTATTCTGCTAACACCAGAAAGTGTCATTGCTTCCCTTTATGCATTAAGATATTGGTGGGAAAAGATATTGGTAAGATATTAAGAGAGAAAGATAATATCCAAGTCGATACAAGGATTTTTTTTTGGTCCTTACTGATAGTGCCATATTTTGTTAGGGCCTAGCACAGTTGAATGGCAGGTTTCTGTGCTATGTCCTAATTGTACATGTGAGCTAATGGATAAGGTGCTGTCAAAGTAACGTGTCCTGGAAGAAATGGAACTCCTAAAACTGCCACTTGGCCACCAGAAGCAGTTGATTCAAAGCACTGGAGACTAACAATAAACTTAACACGTCCTGCTGCTTTTGGGGCGATGGAAAGACCAACCCCTGTAGGCAACTTAGGGATTTTGCAGTGCTGCATTTCAGTACGGAGCAAGGAGCATGCCTGGCACGTTAGGTGGCACAGTGTCAGTGATATCAGTACACAAACACAGCTGAAAATTCTAAATGTTTGTTTGAAAAAAAAAAAAACAGTATTCCTAATACATTAAAGCCAACAAGAACAGCATGATTTAATTAATCTGAGGAAGAGAAAAATGAAATGCCACTCTACTACTTGTTGCATTATAAAAGCTGCTCCCAAGAAAGGCTTCTTTAACTGCATTGCATACTCATGTGCTCTGAAGTTTTGCTCATGTGCAAGCGCACAAGAGGGCATAAACAAAAGCAATTCCTTGAAAGCTAATGATTATCATAATAGTTCTGGTTTTTTGCAAATACTTAAAATATTGCATGCATTCACTTAGGGATGGTAGAAATTACAGTCCTGCTTGTGACTTCATGACTAAGTAAGGACCATATTTCATATTCTACAGAACATATTTCCAAGTAAGCCTCAAGGCTAATTATGGAAATCAGACTTCTTTATGTACTGAAATATTCAATGGTTCTTCAATATCGTTATGTTGATTCATCTTGTTTTTAAATGAACATGTAAGACACTTTAAAGCCTTCTGCTGCCACAGCTTTTGTTCTTGGGTCACTAATCCAGTATTTCTCTCTTGTAGGTTGGAAGTGGATTAGAGAAAATGCTTGATATAAATAAAAACTGAAAAAAATATATTCAATTAAGGAAAAAATGTGGAAAAAGGGAATAAATGCTTCTAGTAGTGGAAACAATATTGGTAGCTGTCAAAATAGAGTTTTGGGCAGTAGAACTAGCAGCAAAAGGATAGTGTATTGTTGCAATTGGGTTTGACTAGAACATTATATTTTTTTGGTTATTTGATTGACACACCAGTTCAAAGGTCTATCAGTAAGCTGTGTACTAGGCAGCCTGTGGAGCATCGTGTATGTCAATTTATGAGCAATGGAAATGTTTGTCACTCATTATATTGTATTTTTCATGTTGATGTAATCATTTATTCTTTAATTTTCCTGCACCAATTTTTGAATGCACACAAGTTTGCTTAAAAAAATGCCTGCATAATTCTAATAATTATAAACAAAGAAATGTTTCTGCTAGGGAGCTGTATATATGTATTTGTCCTGGAAAGTGGATGTGGATTGGAGCTGGTTTGCACTTCTGATTGAGTTTATTTGCTTTTTCTGCCTCTTTTGTTCACACTAGGGCTACTAAACATAAAAAATAAATAGCTGCAGAATGACAACATCTCGAAGTAAATCACTACTGAGAAAAGCTATTTACTTTAAACTTCAAGCTATTTGCTTGTTTAAGGACTGAATTAAGTGGGATGCACTTGCTCATTTTAAGGACCGAGATAAGTGCACTTGAACTCTTAACTGTTGCACATCTTGGTTTACAGACAGGCTCATTTGTAAAAAAATACTACTGTAACGGCTAGTACCTAATTGTGAGATCTTTTGCTGCTGTATTTTTCCAGTGAATATGTGGGGAAAATAGATGAATTTCAAATATTCAGTACTGGATGCTATAAATATTTTTAAATCATCTCTCAGAGAAGTGTGATGTAACACGGAATGTTTGACTAAGTTGGAATTATTTACTAAGTTGGTAGTTATTATTTTATTATTATATAAGTTTTGATTGTAAGAATTTGAAAACAGTAAATCTGAAAGATATTGTCCAGTAGTTTGGGAAAATCAGGAAAATTAGTCTCTATTCTTCCTGTGGTATCCTATGATAAGACCTTTTGGGAAGAGATTTCTGCTTGCAAGTTATTTTAATATACAAAAATCTTCAGCTTTATGTAAGTTTTATGTAAGTGCTTTAATATTTCCTAGCTTTAAATGAAGTGAGACTAACAGAACATGAAACGAAACTAAAAAGCAGAGGTACAGCATTAAGTTAAGCCCCAGCAGACAATGTAGATGCTACATTTTAGAAAGCATCTAAGTTAGTTAGTTAGTGGGAAGATGTGTGGAGGGCTATTAAATGCAGAGTGTGCAGCTGTGGCTCCCAGGCCACAAGTTTCATGGGAGAGAACAGAACTCTGTGGCTCTATCCCTGTGCACTTGCCATCGTCTTAAAACCTCTCTATGCATCTATTATTAATCAGAGGTGGAAATAGGATAATGCCCCAGATGTACCTTTAATGTAACCAAGTACAGCCATTTTTGCCCTTTAACATTACAATAGGAAAGAAGCAGAGAAGTCTTATTTTATCCTTTAAGAGAAGTAAGATTCTCAAGTATAATGTGGCAGATGCAGCATTTCGCTTGTAAACCTTTCATGTCACTAACCTCAATATGTTTTTTTGCCTTTAAAGATTTCTCATCTGATGATAAGCGGAAAAGCTAACATACAGGTTGAACATTTAAATAAGTAGGAACAGATACAAATCAGTCATTTTTCAGTCTTTGAAAAGACTAATTTTTAAATTCTCTAATTCCATTCTTACCTGCAGCCGTGCTGGAAAGATATATTTTCGTTTATTTTTTCCTAAAGCTTTTGAGACAATTCCCAGTAAGTGTCAACTGGCGGCTGTCAAAATTGTTCTCTTGTATTACTGCTAGAATTTATGAAGTCTCAATTTTTATTGTAGGTACACAGCGTTTACTTTATGAGAGCTTACACCATTTTACACAGCAAATGTGTTCTGTGTTGTCAGCACAAAAAGGAGGCAAATGCTTTATGTGTAAATAAATAATAAATGAGAAGTTTTGAAATTCTTACATTCTTAAGTTTGTTCAAAAGTAGATATTTGGTCACAATTGGACTATATCTATAGTGAGTTTAGAGAGCTTAGAGATTTGGAATCTGAAGTAAGTTTAGAGAGCTCCAAAAACTGTACAACTCCCATAATTAGCTTCATTAACATAACATCTGTATCTAGTTTAGAAAACTTAACTACATTAAAATATTTTGGCATTTTATTTAAGTGATTATAAGAATGGCAAACATTAGAGGTGCGTATATTAAAGCAAGAGGCGGTTATAATATGTTTGTACAAAACTAACTCTCGTGCAGTAACTTTGAAATACAACTTTATCTGCATTTTGATGACTGAAGTAGGCTACAGAAAGTAGAGATGTCTCATACTCATGAAAGCCACAAAAGACAAGAAAATTAAAGAAAAGATATGTGCTTTTATTGACAGCCATTGTAAGCTCTGTTGGAAGCCCTAAATCGAGCAATCCATAGAATGTCACTGGTATTGATGTCATTGACTAAACACAGTTAATTGCAGAATGAGCCTGATTTTACTTTTTTTTGGTAAAACACCTGAACCTGAATTCAATATGGGTTCTACCCAGACAAAATATGAGTTGACGTCAGTGGAAGTTTTGTCTGTGTAAGGTCTTAATTATCCAGACCTTTGGAAAGTGAAATAATAAAGTTGTAGCAAGATTGAAGTAAGGGTAAGAACCTTAGTGACTAGCTTTTAATGACAGCATCAAGGCTTAATATCGTTCAGCTGATTCAGAATTAAAATATGATTCAGAATTTCTTTCAAATAGATCACAGGTTCTGAATTTTTCACTATTTGTGAAAAGCTAGAAGTATAAGTTTTAAGGTACAGTATTATGGTTATACATCAGTAAATGCAACAACATGTCAGACCCAAAAGTTCTTCAAATAAATATCTGCCACCATTAATTTCATCACCTGGACTGACAAAATTTAGCGTATAGGGCAATGAAAAACCAGTCATCATGATGTTACTATCAGCAGTAAATGCATCAAATGTATATGTTTTCTTATGCCTATGAGTTAACATAATGGATAATAATAATCCATACCATAATTAATGGATAATTAATGGATAATAATAATCCGTACGATAATTTTGTAAAGATGTGACTTACTCCTGAATGTCTCTCTTACTTTTCTTCTTTGTTTTCTCACTTCCTCCTCTTTCCACTCCACTTCTTTCCCCTTGTCAGGATCTGAGCCCTGCTGAAGAGAATGCGCTAATTCCTTAGCAGTAAGGGAGAAATCAGATAAAATGAAAGCCTGCAAGACTTTGCTCTGTAGGATGACATGTTGTAAAAATACAACTGTATTCTGGAAAGTGACTGTAGAGATGGCATCTTGGGAGTGAGTGGGGGAAGATTATGTTTATTATCTGTTAATTACTTCCATATCAATTTTGCTTGGTTTCCAATTAAAAAAAAAAAAAAAAAAACCTTTTTTTAACTGCCTGCTCTGCAGACTCAATTTGGGATTTAAAAATCAAGCTGTGCTAATTCTAATCCAAGTATTATTGTCAGCAATAAAAAGGTTCTGCAGGATACTTTGTGTCTTTAGTTAAATTGTTCTTCAGTGGACTGTAAATGAATGTTAATTCTACTGCTGAGAAGACTGTCAAAATCAGGATTTTTCTAGTCCTCATTATTTTTGATTAACTCTTCCTTACTTACTATTTATATGCTTGTGTCTGTTTAAGTGATTTCTGGACCTACTTACTGTGAAGAAATGTGAAAGACAGAGGAAGAAACCTCAGGGCTGTAATTTTTGCATTGTTCTTGAGCAGTGATGAGTGAGGTCAGGAGAATGGAGAGAGGTCATGAGAAGTCCTGTTAATGCACTGATCGTGTTGCTGAATTAAAATTTCTCAGGGATTTGAATATCTAGTGGTCATGCATTTGCACAAGTCAAAAAATTTTGTAGGAATATTTTAATTAAACCAAATGATGTAATTTGGAAAACAGGTCAATTTTCATAAGTACCAGTCCTTCTTTAGATCCAATTGTAATCATAACATTATCAAAGACAGAGCCAACAAATCAGGAGATACTGAGATTCCTTTAAATGTGGCCTCTAACAGTGCTCCATCAGCA
>JAVCKT010031975.1:34348-60228 GCA_032273925.1 Rhynchotus rufescens | reverse complement strand
GGGGCTGTCCACTGAAACGATGGACCTTAGCAAAGATTGCTGAGACAATAAAGATGATTTTCTTCCTTGGTGATCAGGCAGGTTCCAGGAGAGCCACAGCAATCATGTGGAAGTATAATGGCTGCAGTTCACATCTCTGCAGTGCTGCTGGTTTAAGCTTCATTCACAGTCTTAAGAAGCTCTGGGCTTGAATATAGTGCCACATTTGCACTCTGTCAATTGTTATTTTGCTAAGAGAACTCTCAGACACACTTCAAAATCATTGGAGGCTTATAGAGGGGAGCACGGCCTCCATCCCCAGGGAGACTCTAGAAATGTTGAAGTAGAAACAGGAAGGCATTCCACTGTTTTTATTGCCCATGTGTACGTTTGTCCATGCCTCTTTCCCTTTTGTATTTCCTTTTTTTTAAACAATTTCTCCTAAATGCATCTGAATTTGAGAAGACCTGAGTATCTGCATGGCTGTGCACATAGCACGACTTGAAAATGGTGCATGAACCTACATAAGCTGTATTTATTGCTAAGGGAAAACAAAAAGTCCCAAGATACAGACTCGTGGAGTACCATGAGCCAGCGCATCTCAGTATTACATAGACTTTCTTGCACTTAGTAGTCTGGCTTCTTTTTAGGAGTTCAAATTAAGTTAACCAATCTAGGAGTGCTGGGAACTTCTTTTTTCCCTTTTGCTGATTTTCAGTAGTCTGGAGCCTGCCGCTGGCACATTCTGCCTGTGAGTGTATAAATTGTTGTGAAGGTCTTTGGAGTAACTGGCATTGCAGGAACACGTTTTTGGAATGGTGTTTGTGTCCTGATAGCAGAACTTGGGGAAGTTACCTCAGCTTGGATTTCATGGCAGTTCTTTGTCCTCTGCTCATCTATTTTGTGCACTGAGACGTTATGTTCAAACAGAGTTTTTTTTTATTTGAAAGAAAATTCTTCACTTTGTGGTTGTTCTTATTCAGTGAGGTTATTTCTTGGTTTAGGGGCTTTTGTATTTCTTTAAGGCAAATGAGGCATGTTAGTGGTTATTTGTAATTCTTTTTTTGTTCAGTGGATTTCCTGTTATGCAAAAATGTAAAGCTTTTCTCCCTGCTGTTCCAAACTTTTGTTTTCCTGTGTTGATAGTTTTGTACATCTGTGTCTGCTTTATAACCTGTGGCTAAGATGTGCTTGCCCAGCTAGGATCTGGCTTTGTCTACATGGATGCCTGGCAATTTACTGTAAAACTACAGCTCAAGCTAGAACTCATTTTTGCTTGTTTGTTTCAAAACATCCAAGAAGGCAGCAGCTTTAACAGCTTTCCTGAATGTATATTATAGTACCAAAGATCTATTTAAAAAATTCATTGTGTCATTCTTGCATATTCCATTTGTTCTGTAATTGTCTTACTCAGTTGTTATTGCAACATAGAATTGCTCGCAAGAGGAGCTTTGCAGAACATAAGGTTTGCACTTGGGCAACGTGTATGTGTGTGCTATGGAATGGGTAATGGTTCTATGTGGTGCACAGACAAAATCACCTCATCCTGCTTCCTCTGCAGGCTGCACAATGTGGAATCCTCCTGGGCCTCTGACTTACAGCTTCTCATTTTTAACTTCAGTAGGCAGGGATGGGGAACTGCAAGTCTTGTGAGCCCAACTATTTGTTATTTTGTACTCTCTGCCACCTCTGGGACTCTGTAATTATTAATACTTGTATTGAAATGGCTGAGATAGTGAAGCTATCTGTGTGTTATTGCTGGTATTAGTAAGATGCTTTCTACTTCCCAATGAATCAACAGATCGCTATGTTCCCTATAATGTAGTTTAATATTCTAAGCTAAAGAACATGGATTAAATAGCCTTCTTAGCACCATTTTTCATTAACTGATTCATCACGTATAGTGCAATGTCTTTGCAAAATGTTTTATCTGGAAGCTAAATGGGGAATGGGGGAGTGCATTTCAATGTACTAAGCAAGTTTGGCTTATTAACATTTCCCTGAAAGTGCGTTGCTCAGAATGTGTTCCTGCATTACGAAGAATATGCTGCATTAAGAAGAACAGAAAGCCTCCAAAACCCACGTTGTCAATAAGTGACGTGTATGATCTTTATATGTTTGTTAGTACAGAACATGAGTTGCGAAGATCTCCTTGAAGATGTAAAACATATGGCAGATGGAGAAATAAGTGAAGATAGTGAACTTACAAATGATGTGCCAAAGGAATCAGAAACAGTAAAAGAGGTAAAACATTCAAAAGAGCTTTGTTTTTGTAAACATTTATGAACTGTATTACAAAAATAACTCTACTGACTGAAATTATAGGGGGCATCCTCCTTTTGCCTATATCACTAGTATATAATGTAATAGTTTTTCTTAAAACAGAGAATTTTTTCAACAAGACATTGTCAGCAGAAATACCTGTTAATATGTATGCAGAAGTTCCTATTCTTTTCTGTTTTTATTTGCAGACAGTTTGATAATAATAAGCTTTGCTGATTTTTCTTTCATTTTTACAGTCCTGTTACATCGGCCCAGATCCGGAATGCAGGCGTGTGCTCTTCAGACTTGGTGGGCAAAGCCCTTTGGTCTCCTATTACCTGAAAATGCACGAAATACCCAATGCTGCATCATATTCCTTGACTTGCAAGATTAATCGTACGGAAGTTTACGAACTACCATATCCTTTTTAACCCCCATGTTGTGTTTATGAATTTTTCTTCTAAACTTTTTTTGCCTAGATGGTTTAAATCAGCTGGGGTGGGGAGGAGAAGAATGTATTACTGAAGTCTCACTCATATTTTTTATTTCCTTCTTCTGTTATGATCACAATAGTTGGGACAGTTTTCTCTTTTCTAGACCAAGACAGACCACAGTAATGCAGACAATCTCAGCAAGTGGTTTACCCAAAGAGAGAAACTTAGAAACACAGAGAAAAGATTTGGTAGATCCTTCATCTTGCTATCCTATAAGCTGACATATGATTTAAAATGCCGGAAATAAAACCGCACTTCAGTTCGTTACTTCATTTTTCCCCATCAGATATTTGCAAAATGGTGCTGAATGAGGAACATAAATCAAACCTCCCAAAATTTAATGAAACTTCTATCATATCTGGATTCTAGCTTGAATATTGACTTGGTTCTATTGCAGCACCAAACTATATTCTTGGAATCCAAGCCTCTATAAATCTTGAGGAAGTTTAGAGTTTGATCCAAGTTTCGATATATTTCTGCTTGGCATTTATCAGAATGAAGGGAAGCTTTATCTCTTGTGTAGTACAGGTATATTCAGGATTTTGTGGCTGCGTCTTAAACCAGTAAGTTTCAGAAGTGAAGATTTGCTAAATAATTCTGTTCTTTTACTAATGGATATAATTTTTTCATACCTAAACTATTTTGGTGAATTTGAGGAAGATTGTTTGAGATCCCCTCAAGCATTTTCTTTTAGAAATCTTAAAAATCACAATTTTCTGTATAGTAGAGAAAAAAACAATTTTCCATTGCTTTTCAGTGTATTACATTTCTGGTGGAATATTTCACTATTGGGAAATTGTAGCTTTCTTAAAAGAATACTGATGAATCTCAGCAGCTTCTGTTAACAGGGCAACTCCTATTACTTCAGTGTATTAGAAGTCAAATTCTGTATTATGCTAATTCAAATTAAGTTCACTGGCTTCACCAAGTCTCACAGCATCATATGAAAGACTAGAAAACTCTTTTTTTTTCAACTTTCAGTGTGGTATTTTTATATTTATCCAATTCTTTTTATGAACTTCACAAGGAGAAATTTTAAAACCTACCATTAGGCTGACTAGTGGGATAAAAAGAAAATTTTTGACTTCTTGTGAAACCAATTATAAATTTCTCAGCAGACTTTAGGTGACTCTCTGCATTCAGAGCAGAGTTCTGTCAAATCAATTGTGTCCACTTCTTTACGGATTTATTGAGAACAAAAATTTCCACACCATTCTCCCTTTACTGTGACCACAATGGGCAGTCATAATTTGTCCATTTATGTAAAAAGAATAAATTAGCAAATTAACCACCATAAACTGTTAGTATATCCACTTTTGCTGACATGTTTATTGTAATTTGTAATATGCGCGATGGTGATTTTCAAAAATGTTCCATTTCTTTTCTAAGAGTCTGAATTATAAATTCATGAATCACAGAGTGCTAGACTGTAATAAAACTTAAAAGCTGGAAATGTTGCATAGCACTCCTCTATGTCATCCTTAAAAAAAGGGATGTTGAAACTTTTTATAGGTTGATTAAAAGCCCAAAACCTTCTATTCATTTTACAGTTAGAAGAGAACAAGATGAATGCTCTTTCCTGCCCTCACATAATGAGCATAAGGCAGTTCATGAGCACATGCCATGAAATGCCTAAAGAAAACTAAAAAATGGACAAATACCTGAATTTCCATGCAGCACTGAGAGCAATGCCCAACACCGAACATATAAAATACATGCAGAACTTTGAAGAATTAGAATATTTTTGCTGTGTGGTTTTAGTGGCATGTATTTGAATAGGAACTTATCTCCCAGAAACACATCTAGGAATTAAAGTTGGCCCCTAATGAACAGACAAAGGAAGTAAAAGCAGAAGCCTTTCAAGCTGAAAAAGCAGAGTGCAAAATATCATCCCTCTTACAAAATTTCCTGAAAATAGGCTTCCCGAATGTCAATTCTGGAAACACTAGAACTATGCAAGCAAGGCCAGTAGTCGGCACTTTCAAAAATAAATAAAAACATCAGGCAACAACTCTGTGCTAATTGTATTTAAGAAATGAAAGGCCACCTACTTAGAAAACAAAAATCTCATTAGTGGAGCTGGAGCAGATCGTCGAGATGCAGCCTCTGGTAACCCAGCCCCTCAGGCTTGCTCGGAGCAGCTTGCAAAGTCCCTACCGTTTTCTTAGTGATGGGACTGAAGCAAATCCAAACTGTGCAGCCATGCCAGCCAGTTCAGAGGGGAATGGAATAATCCTGCTCCTGCTTCAGGAGGCCTCCCTAGATGTTCCCTGTTGAATGGGCACGGCTAAGAGGGAGAAAGCAGGTCACCAAGAGCAGGTTGTGTGATTCTGCAAGTTGGTGTAATACTGATAAATCCCACTAAGTATTACATACTACTATCATCAAAATTTGTTCAGTTTAACCAAACCAGAGGACATAGAATCCATCTGTTTGGTGATCCCTCTAAGTTTGGTGATAGGAAAACAATTTCCTATGGCATCTAAAGACAGTGGGAGGGGAATACTGCTTCAAAATTATATTTTTGTATTTTGTAGAAAAGAAATATTGGATTCACTGCATCCATCTGCGTTCATCTGGTAGTGACAGGGTGATATGTGAGTGCTGGACAACTGTCTGTCATAGAGATTGAGCTTGGCTGCTTAATCTATAGCCCCTAACGTGAGTTTATCAACTATCAACTAACAAAAGCTGGTCTTCTGAAAACAAAACTTAAGAAAAAAAAGGCTTTTGAAAGCTTATCATCTGCTCTGCTACTGATCCAGTTAGATTTGCTCTAAAGAACTGTACAGGAACGAACTTGGAAATGTCCTTGGGGTCCAAGTCTGACCATGAATGACTTTTGAAACAGCTCAGCTTTAACCCTTCATTCCAAAACTTTCCCAAACAAGTCTTTCAAGTTTTAGTTCATGTTTGGCTGGGATTCATTTTATGATTCAACTGTGAAGCTTTGACATTATCCTTCAGTAGGTTCCTAAATCCTCCCTAGACTGACTCTTCTAGTTCTGATTTTAGCTCCTGTTTTCTGTTACAGTTTTTAGTTCAGCTCTGAAAGTTAGAGCTGACTCTTAGAGCTGAATATTTGGTTCTAACATCATAAAATTAGGTTCAGACATTCATAAAAATATAATTTGTGCAGCTGTTGTTGCTGCTTAAAAGTGGGTCACTGAATCCTTCCTCAAGGATAGTTTCTCCTTGTAAAACTGTTATCCTAATTCTTCTCCAGACAGAAGTCATTACAGGACAGGAAGGAGCAGTTCTAGGAGAGATCATAAAGGATGTTCGCTGGGAGAAAAAAAAGCAGTAGAAAACTCTTCATCATTAATCAGAACAATTTAATTATATTTTTGATATTTGATCACTGGAAGTGCACTTAAAATTCCTACTCAAATCCAGAGCAGCCTAACCAAAAAATATATATATATATAAAAAAATATATAAAATATAGATCTGGCACATGAGATGCAGATAAGCCAGAAAACATAGAATAACATGAATAAAATCCTCCATTATATGAAGCCCAGCAAAACAAAAGCTTTTAATATTAGTCAGTGGCAACTGCAGCAAGAGTTTCATGCAGACCTGCTTCAGTATCCCTTGAAAAATTAAACGGGAATAAAAGCCCATCTGGCTCCATCATTGGCTAGCAGCGCGTATTTTTATTCCCAGCCCAAATCACACACAGCTTGGCTGGAAGGACGACAGCTGCTTGGGCACCAGTGTGTTTCAGCCTGAAGAACATCTAATCTTTATGGAGTTATTTGAGCCTCGTGTGCCAAGTGCAGCAGGGCCGGGAGCGCGGGGGCTCCTGCATCGCTCTGTGATCTTGGCCAGCCAAGCAGGGCTCGGGAGGCGGCAGCAGTGCCCTGAGCACATTGGGCTTAAAACCCAGTACACGCACCGAGCGCTCTGGTGTAAATCCTCAGCAGTTTGGGGCTGCTGGGGGAGCCGCCGCTGTGGGAAAGCAGGCTCAAATATACTGCTGCTCTGCTGCTTCTGAAAGCTCCTTCGTGTCCTCTCATTTGCTTAGCTTCGATGTGCACTTACCCCTTTGCAGGTGTTTCTTTGGTGGGCAGGTCTTTCACCTGTGGGGAATACAGCTTGGATGTGCACTGCTAAGGCCAGCGCCTGCAGGAGAAGCCGCGTTTTGTTCATGGTGACAGAGTCTGCGGAGACCTCAGGGGTGCGGTGAAGGCTCCTCCACCGGCTTTCCTGGTAAAGCAGTAGCTCCTCTGAAGGACCTAGTAGGGGTTGGTTTGTTTGTTTGTTTTTTAAGGAATCCTACTTTCCTACTTTGAGAGTTTTCTTGTGTTCTGAAGACTGTCAGTAAATCATAGAAGGAAAAGCTCATCCGCCCGCAATTCCCTCTGTTACAGCTGTGCTCTGCTACCTCGTCCTGCTCCTGCTCCCGAGCCAGCAGTGTCACTGCCGCCGCGGCCCGGGCCTGCAGGGACGCTCGGCGCCATCCCCGTGCGCCCAGCGCGCACCGCGGCTCCCAGCTCTGAGCAGGGGCTGCCAAGCCCTGTATTGCAGATGTCTTCATTGCTTGGGACACCAGCCCCAAGCAGTAGCTCCGAAAGGAGATGGAGAGCAGAATTGCGGCTTTGTGGGAAGCGGGACCTCCGGAGATGTGGAGGTGCAGGGAGCTGAGGCGGCAGGTGGGAGCGCAGGGCGGCCGAGCCAGGACCTCCCAGAGAGCCGTTTGCAGCCAGATCCCCCCTTTTCTCTATTGCACCCTCTCTTAACAGGAGCTAATACCTAAGCTTCCATCTCAAAACTAGCATTTAAAATGCAGTTTAACCATCTTTGTGATTCGCAGGGTTAGTGCTGTTAAGCCTTACCAGTCTGGTTTTCATGCTGCTGTTGCTTCTCAGCACTAATTCTCTTATACAGTCCCCTTTTCTTGCATTGAAGTGACCAAGAGTCAGCAAGCCCCGCTTTCATCCTAGCCATAGCAATCATGATTTTCATGGTTGCTCTTACTGGAAGATGATAGCTCTCATGAGTGCTGCTCTGGATTTATCTTGGTTTAACTATAGCTGATTGTGATTTAGTACACAGATGAATTTCCCAGGTAGCTGAAAATACAGAGCTTTCACTTGACTGAAACTGTATCACACCAGTTGCTCCAACATATCAAGATGTTATTAAAGAGACACGTAGACTCAGAGAAGAATTTCACAAGGATTATACTGAGTAAGTGCATGGCAATCATTAAAATACAAGCAGGCTTTCAAATCATACTAATCTAGAAACTGATATTCCTGAAGGTGTTATGTAATTAGTGCATATTGGGTTGATATATATATGTATGTGTATGTAGATATGCATGTGTGTGGATCTTGAGTGCAAGAG
Organism: Rhynchotus rufescens; assembly: GCA_032273925.1. Classification (NCBI taxonomy): domain Eukaryota; kingdom Metazoa; phylum Chordata; class Aves; order Tinamiformes; family Tinamidae; genus Rhynchotus; species Rhynchotus rufescens. The sequence goes on along the minus strand of JAVCKT010031975.1, from coordinate 52,138 downwards.
AGAAAAAGTGTCAGATGTCCAGTCTTCATCCCCTCCCTTCAAATGAATGGTAAAATTACCCTCCATTCCCTCTGGGAGCAGGAGCATGTCCAGTGATGAAGTACATGTCAATGGGATTAAGATAATACAGAGTATTAACATGGCACCAGGCAACGCTGCTGCACTTAGATGTCTGCCAGTGTCTCCACTCTAAATCCCTTTTGGAGAGGTTTAGCTCCCATTTACTGCACACTAAGATTAAACTCATGATGGAATGAATTGCAGTGAGACATTATCATGAGATAAAATCATGCTGCACTAATAATCTTAGCTCACGCTAATAGGATGCATCACCTCTGCACATACTGTCTGACATTAATTCTATTTTTTTTCCAAATCTGAACATGTACATATACTTATATGCCAATTTGCATGATTTGGGGCTAGAGAAGGGATTTTGCAGATATAGTCAGAAAAAGCTATTCCAGAAAAGATCTGGAAAGACTTAAGAAGCTTAAAAGTTGCTGCTTTGTATGTAGAATTTCTCCTCAAAACCAGAATCTTCTTGCTTAGCTGTTAGAAATACTACTTGTGTATTTGCTGCTCGCTTTACATGTTGTTTGTCTAACAGTTGTACTCTGATTTTGCTTTCTTTTCTCTTATATAGGAAAATGTCTTCAAAGGCTAAAAATAAGGCCACACAGTTTTTTTTTTTAATTTAAAAAGAAACATTTATTTTTTGTTGATAGTATGTATATAAAAATGTAAGTGCCACTTTTATGTATATAGGTTAAATATCCTTCATCTTTCCTTGAAAGTTACATCCCAATTTTTATTTTTCAGATTACAGCAAAAGTATGAAAAAGACATTGAAGCGATAAAGAAGGAAAGGAAAGAAATGAATCACAAGTTCAAAAGGTTTGCTTTTATTCTTTTGTAATGCACCAGTGTTCTGATTTCTTCATTTATGAAAATATCAATTGCAAGAGTCACTGACAGAAGAATTCTGATAATATTGCAGATGTAAAACATGCCTGCATGTTTTTTTTTGTAAAGATTTTGTGATTATGTTTCGTGCTTGGAGGATATAAAAATTTAAAAAAGGAAAAAAAAAAGCTAAACTACCTTTATTCTGTTCTTAGACAGATTAAAGCTTCCAGGAATCCAGCTGAACTAAAGTTCCATACAGCTCTATTAATGAAAGAATTGGTATGTACACTGTTGTAATCTGCTTTTTATGACAGAAAATGAATTACAATGAGGATTATTAATATCTTTATTAACCTTTTAATGTCAGGTTGTAATCTGCCATGATACTGCTTTCTTTAAAATTTCTAAGACTCTTGAATCTCTTTGCCTATTGTTATTTCTGGAGTCCTGTACGTACAGGTTTGGTTGAACGTACAGCACATCTGCTCTGCATTAGAAATAAGGTTACAAGACACTAAATTCCCTCGGATTGTAATATTGAATGCCTGCTTTAAGATTAGACCTGTAATTCTACCTCCTGTTCTTAACTATCACCCTTATTCCCCTTCTCACATTAATGTTTCTCTCTCTCCTCCCTCTGGTCTTCCTGTTCCTCCCCAGCATGCCCAGAGCCCGTCCTTTGACTTTCCTCCCCTGAGCCCTGTCAGTCCATTTTCTTGATCTACTGTGTCCCTGTTCCTCTCCTCCTGGTTGTCAGAAAACACAAATCCTCTCTGATGATACTATTACCATTAGATGTCCCCTCTGGGGCTCCCGAAGAGATCTGGCAGGCTGTGCTGGCTGCCGTTCATCTGCTGTACTCAAATTTGGCAGAGTCTTCTCACAGAATTAGTAGCCTCTAAGCATTCGTTTTTGGCCTGAATTAGCACGGGTAATATAGAGAGGATCCCTTCTGAGAGATCTCTGGTTTCATGCAGACTTCTGGACACTCACATGTGTTTAGAATCACAGAAACGTGTGCGAGACAAACCTTGCTGTGTCTTCATGGCTGCAAGAATTATGCGTTCTGCTGAGTTTTTTGCATGCAGCAAAGCAGTAGAGTATTTGGGCTGTGAAAGCCTGGGCAGCTAATTTTCCACCTGAAAGCAGGTTAAAACCTCCTTGGGGTATCTTAACCTACAGCCACCTTTTGGAGCAATTATATTCCTTTTTCCTACCTAGGAGATAGATGAGTTACGACTTGCAGATGTTCTGTTTCCAGAGCCCTGCAGTTACAACCGTGACAGCGTCAGGGGCTTCCTTGGACACTGCTTCACCATTTGCTCGTTCACCTATAAAAGGGAGCGTGTTGTGAGCTCAGCTCACAAACAGCACCAATTGTGTTGAAAATTGAGTCAAAAATTCTTGAGAACAGCTACACGGTGAAGAGAGCAGGGTGCAAATTCCATTTCTTACCAGTAATGGAGACGCCACTTACTCTGCCCAAGAAAAGCTGTAATTCTGTCCATTTCTGTCTAAATTGGGGAAAACTGAAAGTTGCCTCAAATTCTGAAAAAGAATCACGAACTGCTGGGACAGTAAATCCTCATGGGGCTCTCCCACTTAACATATGTTCCTAATGCTTCACTGGAGCCCAAAGATGCTCCTTCAATATTATGATTAACAGTAATAACCCTCTTTGAGACCTTTATAAAACTTGTGATGTTTAGCAAGGTCCTTTCTTTTTTTTTTTTTTTTTTTTTGGATACTTCACTTCTACCTTTTGTTTTCACAGGACTTAAAACCAAAAAATACCCAGAAGCAGAAGTGAATAAGCCCTGAGCAGCTCTGCAGACACTGTGAGGTTCCAGCAATGAAATAGCTCATTTTTCCACCTGTTCTTCTGTAACAGTAAAAAGAAAATATAAAATATCCACTGTAACAAAGTATGAGTTTCCATATCAGTAGGTTTCTATAAATTGATGTTTCCACAGAAAGATACTTTTAGGGTGGAAAAAAATAGACTTCATAATCTAAGAGTGTACTTTTAATTGCATCTTAAGAAATGGATTTTGATTATAGCAATTTCTCAATGTAATTTAAAAAAAAGAAGAAGAAAAGGGAAAGGATGAATTTATCCTGACATAGGAAGTCCTGCCAGTTCTAAATGCCCTACAGAGTTTCTTTAAACTTTTCACATTTGTTAGGCCTCAACATAAACTAAAGCTCCTCTTCCAGGCTTGGTAGCAAACAGACTGTTATTCTCCAGCGCTACCTTTTGGACGTTGGGTTGGTAATAAGCTGCTTCTACATTTTTAAGGAAATTATTCAGCTTGTCAGTAGGCACCATTGATACAGTGCAGCCGCCCCATCCAGCTCCAGTCAGGCGTGACCCAACAGCCCCGAATTGCCTAAAATAAAAAATAATAGAAAAAAAAATCATGAATGAGAAATCAGAAAGAGGTAATTTGTCATATATAGCATTCCTGTAGAAAACTAGTGAACATTGGACTCAAAACACATCTGTATCTTCTAAGGTCCACTTGGCTTGATCAGACATGCCAGCAATTTGCAATTATCATTTTGAACAAAAAAATGCAGGTACTTCAAGCTCTGCAATGTAATCATTTCTGTCAATTCCAAAAGTCACTCTCTTTATAATGCTTCAACATCAGCTGTTTTAAAGATCACAGCACAACTGAGATGAAGAAAGCAGGGGAAGAAAAGAATTGTGTTAGCAACATTCATCAGACATCAGATGCGACAACAAATACATGACAAAAGTAACAAAAGAGGATTCATGAACTAATTGCACAGGATGTAGGCATGCAAGCCATTTTCTAATGTGGCAAGGACAAATAGCTCTATTCTTCCAGGACAGATCAGAAACATGCTGAAGATCCACAGGCTTCCACAGGACTACTGAGATTGCCAGTCAAGGAAAGGGGAATTCAGAAATTCCTAAGAATTCGTACCAAGAGTCACTGCACTCAGTCATCCACGGGCAGGGTACCTTGCTTTAAACTAGACACACTGCATGAACTTAACAGATTTACAGCAGTAGAGATAAAATAAGAATTCAATCCCAAAAGAGAAAAAAAAGCTTTTAATGGGAAGAGTGAAGAGGAAGAACAATGACAAATAAATAACATCCAAAACACAAACCATTCCCAGCCTCAAGATACAGGGCCACTAGAGATGACATTACTCTGCAAGATCCAGATGTCAATTCATTAGAATGTAGTTGAATTATATTCTGTAATTTGCTCACCTGTATTCCCCACCTTCACTTGGATTCAGAAAGAGGAGGAAAATACCATGCAATAAACTTCTTTAGGGCACTTCTAACATTGAACAGGATGATTTAGAAAACTCATTTGGAATCTTATTCTCCTGGGAGATCTAATCTGATTTGCACACAAATACTGTTTGATAGGTTTCCAGTACCCCGGCAGTGTGAGACTGACCAGTCCCTCAAGCTTTCAGGGAGAGTGGGCACCACGAGAATGGCATATTGGAAAATGACAGCTCCTTCTCAGTAGGCTGTGGTTATTTTTCATATGTGCATTTTATGTTAAATGAGTGTGGTGTGGTATACTGCTGGGTTAGCTGAGGCTTAGGTCTTATTTCAAGCAAGTACTTACATATGTGTTCCATTCTAAACATGCTTACGTATCGTCCTGAATAGAAACACTTTCCTCAGTGTGCCTGCGTGGTGCCACCCCGCATATTGACTCGATTTTATGTTCACTCCTTATTTCCTGTTGGTGTTTTATTTTACTTATTATTCCTGTAAGCCACTCTCAGTCTCTGTTGCAATTTTTTGCAGTTTCTGGTCTACAGAGCAATCTCCTAAAATGAGCAGGGTCTGATCTGGTCTCAACTGCAATCGACAGGGAAATTCCCATGGACTTCTAAGGCCCAATCCACTGCTCAAAGTTTGCTACATCAGCTGGCTGCGCTCATGTGGCCAGTTCCTTCAGTGAGAACTTGCATTGCAGATAGTGTCTGGCTTTTATTTTCGTGGGCAACTGAAATCCCTGTAGAACTGTTCTGAACCTTCTACTGATTTCATAATACTCTGCGGTCATGCTGATGCCTCATTTTTACTGAGTCATTTTTAAATACTTAGTTGAAAAAAGCATCATGTAGACAGAAAATCTGCCTGTTTCAGAGCTGAAGTCACTGTGTTTTGAAAGGCTGTGGCTGGCAGTTTCCAGTGTGGTGGTTTCTATCAGCCCCGTGGGGCTCCGTGCTGAGGACCTCGGCGCAGGGCTGGGCACAGCAGCAGCACCTGATGCTGGAGGAAAGCAGAAATGAGGCTGCATGCATTGGAAATGGGTGGCATGGGGGTTAGCTAGGTCAAACGTGAGAAAGCTGATGTTGGAACTGATCTGAAGCTGCCTTTTCCACCCACTCCATCACCTCAGCTCAGTCCTAAACTCCTGCTTTAAAGTAGACTTCAGAGCCAGGCATTCCTTGTGCATTGGCATGATGAGTTTTCAATATATAAATGTGAATGTATGTATTTGTTCTTATTAAGTATATTCTGCTCTGTAGCATAGTGTGTATTTAAATAACATCTTTAGGCTTTTTGACTCCATAACAGCTGCAAACTCTTTTTTTTTTTTTTTTTGAATAGTTTGGATTTGTGTATCATCCCAAAGCCATCCTCTGCTGCTCCAAGCAACTCATCAGTTGTAAGAGTCTTGATTAAATGCAAAGTTGACTCTGCTACCATAATATACCTTGATATAGTGAAAAGTTGTATCCTTTTAAAAGCAATCTGAGAGGATTTGGTGCTCTTCAAGTGGCTGGCTGGCAACACCCAAAGTATTAGGATTTATGTCACCGAAAATGGACAGCAGGGGATGAAAGAAGGTTATTTGCAACACTCCATGGAGAGACTTCAAAAAGGTACCTAAGGAAGTCAGGAGCTCAGTTCTAACTTTATGTTCCTTAATTGTTTAGTGCCTCTGTGTTTCTTGCTTTAAAAAGGCTGACAGGTAAAAGAGCCATGAAGAGCATGTGATGGGTTAGAGAAAGTGCAAGACTTTTGCCTTTGCAAAAAAAACCCAACACTGACCAACTAGTGGTTACACTTTTCAGCACTAGAAACCACAGCGAGTATGGAACCCTTTCTTTCTTGGCAGACGTTGTACAGCAAAACATAAAGATCTAGGCAAAACAGAAAACATCTGGATATGCAGATTATTCTTTGCAGTTTAAACCTTGTAAGGAGAGAGCAGCAGCAGACCCGGGCAATTCTGTGGAATGTATTTTTGGAAGGGCTTTTTAAAGTTGCAGGGCAGCTGTATATCATTGTAAGCAAAGAATGTAATTTATGTAGCTCCTGGCCCATTTCTATAATCACATCAGCCAAGTTTTCCTAGAGTGACTAGTGATTTTACATGCCTTAATTTTTTAATGTCCAACTTAAGCAAAATGAGAGGGTTTTTTTTCCGACCAGTTCTCAAGACTTAGATGCTGGCTTAAACTGGATTCATCTAAAGGCACTATTCACTTTCATAAATCTAATTACAGAATCGCAGAAAAATCATTAAGGAGTATCAGACTTCAGAAAAGAAAAAGGCTATATTCCTGAGAAAATACTCCTGATGGGTCAAGACTGTAAAGAATAATGAACTAGTAATTTCTTTGTTCTGTCCAATGAAGAACAATAAAGAACTGAAATCATTAAACATGTATCAATGTTTACATGTAAACAGTATCAATGAAAAATCGTTTCCCAGTGACCACGCTCTGCTGCGGTGCTCAGCTGTGCTCAGCGTAGTAGCCACGGGCTCTTCTGCTGGTAATTTAGCAAGAAATCTGATGTAATATGGGCACACATCACTTTTTCCTTTGCTATTTCTATTTCGGGCTCTGCAACTGAGATGCTCTGATGAATTTGAATTCAATTTAGCAGAATCCTGACTGTGCCACTGCCTCCCTTTGGGTTCGGTGGCGGCGCCTGCGCTGCCCTGCCTGGCACAGGCCAGATTCTCCCACCATTTTCTGAGAACAGGCCCTACTACCACGAGCCGAGCTGGGTACCCAAAGTGAAGACGCTTTAAATGACTAGTAATTTTCGCAAGGTTCAGCCATCAGATAAAATCTACTGACTACGAGGGGTCTACTAGGCAGCAACTGTGACTAAAAATATTGCAAAAGCAAAGCCTTGGGCTGTGCCTTTGGGATGGCATCAGGAACAGGCTGCTGATGCCTCGCACTGATCACGACTTTGCAGCCCAAGATCTTTTCTAAGTCACTGGGGCGTCTTGAGCCAGGCTGGAGACTGGTCTCCCTCCTCAGCTCCCCACAGAGCTCTGCTGTGGGCGCCGGGTTGCGCACACGGAGCCGCCTCCTCATCCCGGCTCCCAGCAGCTTCTTCCATTACGTGACCCTCACGTGATGCCAGCGACCGAACGCGGCAGAGTGAATTTGTTCCCAGGAGAAGGAACAAGAATTGTACTCTTAAATTGCTATCAGATTGTCCAATGGCTATCTGGCCTTCTCTGTGCTTTATCTCAAAACAGCATGTGTATCCCATATGCAGAATCATCTGTCCAGAAGACTTCACATCGGGTTTTAAGTCTGTGTTTCTCTGGCTCAGAGGCTACTCTGTCTTCAGAAGAAATCACACTAACGCAGCCTATTATATAATCAACTATATGTTACTCTATATTGATTTACAATACTGGTAAGTCATAATTTCATCTTACTAAATGAGCATGACTATAAAAATAAGAATGCATGTGGCAAGCAGTGTATTTGTAAAATTGATAATTTCATTATAAGCCAGGTTAGTTTCTTAATAAAAATGTTGCTGGTAAAGTAAACATTGTTGTAATTTGACTTTCTAGATGGTACAACCTTCTTTTTTCAAGCTTCAGAGAGAATTACTGGAAGGTTCTCTGTTTTTTCCAAATTGTGAAAGATTTGAAGAAGGATGTGACACGTTCATAGAGTCTCTGCTTCTACAGACAGCAGCTCCTTGACCTCACGCCTGCAGCAGCTCTGACACCAGCACTTCCCTCCTGGTGGGACAACAGCCTTTGGCTTTTCAACTCTCAGCTTAGGGCAGAGTTTCCCAAACTGAGCAAAGCGCTTGCTTCTCCTTGGACTTCTTGTAACACGGAGCAGGAAGGCGGCATCAGCAAGACCTGAAGGAGAGAAGGAGCTGGGAGAGGCGGCTGGGGCAGAGGCAGGGACGGAGCAGCAGTGTGTGCGGGCAGCTCCGTACTGCCCCAAGCCCCGCTTTAAATGATGAACCAGCCCGAGCTCCTTCTGCAGGCACTGTGTTAGACCTCAGCTAGCAGTAACGTTTAGGTGTCGTGTGCCAGAGCCACGGCAGTCGGGATGGATGGAAGTGTGGTGCATCCCTTCACAATGGTGCCGTGATAGGGTTGAAATATTTAACGGAAAGCAAGTACCAAGTAGTTCATTTTTACTTTCTGTATCGACACATGGTCACACCAGACTTCTTCCAGTGTAGACAACTTTAAAAAATAACAGCCTGCTACATACAACAACATGTGAGTTCCAGCTCACTTGAGGCCATTTCTCAGACTCTACTTATGTCAGCTAGAGGATATGGCGGAAGGGAGGAAGGAACAAAATGACACTCTGGGAATGTATTCTGGAGGTCAGTGGATCTGGTTTTCTTGGGACCAACCTGTGTTAAGGAATCCAACTGGAAAAAAGAAGCTGGGGCATAAATGAAAACTGAATAACATGGATAAAGCTCAGACACCTAATGCAGACAGCAGGAGCAGGGGGTGTTAGCTATTATAAAACACTCTCATTTAACTGATCAGCTGCCGTCCACCCAAGCTGATGCCCTAGACACAAACACTGCAGAGGAAGCTCTTGTATTTCTGTTAGGATTCCACGGCAACCTAAGAATCTGCTCAGGCATTGCCATGGTGGAGGCAGCAGCGAAATGGTTAAGGAACATGCAAAGAGTTAGTTTCAACAGAACAACTGAGATGATGTTTTAAGAAAACCCATTAGGATTTCTTCTTCAACTTAGAAAAAGAATAGGCAACACAGGCTAGCTTCACTTGTGATGATGAGTCAGTCCAAAAGCCAAGTCTGTAATAAAGCCATAAAGTGGAGCTTTCATCTGAAAGTATTACACAGATGTCAGTAGGGAAACAATTGACCATGTAATGTCCCTGTAGGAGATTAATTTTGTAATAAGAGACAATAATACTTTCATTTTAAAAGTGCAATAGCCAACGATGTCATTTTTTCTCATCAATTCAAAGAGAATTCTCAACAGGCGATTACTCTTCGCTGTGGTCAAGACTTACAGGCAGATGTCCACCAGCCGATCCAGCTCCGGACAGCTGCATTCATACAGCTCCTTGCAGCTGATATAGCTCTGGTTCATTAGCTCTCCCAGCAGCTGGATCGCATTGGCAGGTGCTTCATTGCAGATCTTCTTAAATTCCAGCACTCTGGCAGCTTCACTGTACACATGCTTAGCACGCTGGTATAACTTGAAGGTGGAAACTAAACAAAATGGAAGTATTAAATATTGCAATTATCCAGTAATATCTATATGTTAAAAAAAAGGAACATATAAGAACATGACATAATTACATTTTTTGCAATAATTCATAGTTTACATTAGAACGCTGTAGGTTAGAAAGTCTTCTCCAGAAATGTCCTTACTCTTTTTTAAAGCCCTAACATAATAGTACTTAGAATGCATCAGACTAAAACACTAGCAATTTGTCAGTTTGATTTTATGCCCATCAGATTTATGCACATTAAAAAGCTCTAGGAGAGATTAAACCCCTTCTTCCTATAAATGCAGTTTTGATCACGTTTGCAATGCTGTGATTACCTGTTAGTTTTTAATAAAAAGCAGAAGCATGGAAATACCGGGGCCTATCGGAGGGCACCTTCCTGATGATGCTGCAGGAGCAGCCGCAGAGCCGCGCGGGGCAGTGCCCGGACCCACGCAGGCTGCGTGACACCCACCACACCGTGAGCCCTGCGTGTGCAGTGACACCCACCACACCGTGCGCCCTGCGTGTGCCGTGACACCCACACCGTGAGTCCTGCGTGTGCCGTGACACCCACCACAGCGTGAGCCCTGCATGTGCCGTGACACCCACCACAGCGTGAGCCCTGCGTGTGCCGCGACACCCACCACACCGTGAGCTCTGCCATGTGCAGTGACACCCACCACACCGTGAGCTCTGCAGGTGCCGTGACACCCACACCGTGAGCTCTGCATGCGCTGTCCTGGCCAGCGCTGCAGGCGGCCCCAGCGCTGGCTCCCTGCTGCCTGCTGCACAAACACGTTTGCTCCCTTCTGTTTGCAAAGGCAGGGCACCAGCTGAAGAGCTGGCAGTGGCACTGGGCAGTGCCGGACTGGGGCACTAACCTGGTTCTCTGGGGTTTCCATGCGGCCAGGACGGGGCTCGCAGCAATGCACCGGGCCTCATTTGCATGTCAGGTACGACAACAGGTCCCACCTTTTCTCCTCAAAAGCTGCAGATCTTTGACACCAACGCTAACACAAATGCTACTGCCCTGCTACCCTGGTGCCCAGGCAAGGAAGCCCTCCTAAACATGCCACGATTTGGGCTCACCCTGACTGCGAAGTAACACAGGAAAAGAGGCCTCCTGAGGAGCAGAAAGCCCAGGCTGCCAGAGAGCACCTGGGTAGTGCAGCAAGAACCCACATGGAGCCAGCAAGGTAGGGCCACCAGCTGCTTCCTTCCCTGTTTCTGCAGCTACTGCACAGACTGGTCCTGCCTCCAGGTACAGAGTTTGCTGTTTGGTTTCCTCTCTTCTTAAACGTTGTTCTGTTGGTTTAATGCAGTAGGCTGTATGCTGCTTTGTGGGGTTAATGCAATGGGCTTGCAGCTGGTATCGAGGAGGCATTACTAGGTGCATTACTATGTGCATCTATAATGTAATTTCTTAGTTTTCTGATCAAACTGGCTTGCTTAAAAAACAAGACAAAAGTATTCTTGCAGCACCTACTGTAGCACCTTTCCTGATTTCCTCTCCCTCGTGGCACTGGTGCTTGTTGGAGCACCTCTGAATGTCCTTCCTTCTCCTGCTATGTGCCAATTCTCCTTCGGGACACAGTATCTTTTCTCATTTCTGTTTCTGATCTCTCTCCCTTTTCTAATATGTCTGATGAAATATTCAAATAGAGGTAAAATGTCAAGAGAAGAGAGATGAGCTGTGTATTTAGAACAGAATTTGCGACCTGATCCCAAGACTCGGATTCTTGCTTGGCTGCTCTGTGGTGGTTCCAAGGGCTGGAACCACTTCTAATGGCTTCAACAATCTGGATTTGCAATTATATGTAGAAACCTTCCCTGAAAGACTGGCAATAATGTTGTGTCCAGTTTAAGTCCCTCATGTACGCTCTAGTCTGCACCCCTGACTGCCTAAAACTTCTTTGCTATCTGCCTAGTCCCTCCAAAACAGTAAGTGTAAATCAAGACTGCAAATGCTGAACATGTAGCGCTGGGGGAAACATTAATAAATGTGCTAAAATCATACAGAAATATTGAACATAGCATATTCTGGTGATATTTATTATGTAATTGAATACAGCCCCTACTGCGAAACACAGTGTTGCTGTCTTCGGAACAGGCCTCCTGAACGCGTTTCAAGGGAGGACTGAAATGAAAAATGTGGGTGACCCACGGAAACGTTTCCCTGAGCATCCCTGCGAGCACAGGGAGGGCACGTCCCGTTTCCCCGTTAGAGGTGTCTTTCCCCTGCTGCATCTCCTCGCTACCGGAGTTGTTTGCGCTGTGCGTTGCAGAGCGCCGCCTTGCTGTTCGTGAATGTGTGAGAAAAAAGGCTGCTTGGCATTTTTATAAGATGGTTTCTCTTTAAATATTCCTTTCCTATAAGCCATTGTTTTAGAGTACGGAGATTTCTAAATGTGCATTCGTTTAGGGAGTATCTAAAGTTGCGTGAGAGATTGCCATAGCTCACACTCTCTTGTAAATCACCATTGAACAGTAGTAACCCAAAGAATGAACTGAAAACATGTCTGGTTTCAATTGTAAGGCACAAGACTTGCCAAAGGCTGTGATTGATTCGGAGACCACCCTTTGGTAGAGCTGGGCTCTGCTGGCCGGATTACCTTAGAGCCCCCGGGGCCGCGCTCGTCACGGCGGGGCCGGCGCCCGGCAGAGCCGCCCCGGCCGCGAGCCCAGCCGAGCTCCGCGCCGCGCGCGACCGAGGGGCTCTGCAGCATGGGCCGCTCCAGGGGCGCTCTGCAAAGGGGGCAAGTGGCTCTGCGCTGTTTCGGGCTCTGGTGCGGACATTCACGGAATTGGTACTGGTAGCTTTTGTATTTGGGATACCCAGCGTTAGCTGTTGGGTTTTTTGCGGCTGCATTTTATTGCACAAAACTAGGTCTGTGTTTGGAATATTTTTTGATGGATTGCCTTTCCTCTCCAACAATGTTCTGCCCAAGTCACGTTATCTTCAGGCCATCAAACACCTCTGTACTCTTTAAGTCCTATTGTAAGAACAGTGCAACAACACGTATTTTCAACTATCAGTACCAAATGCCTGTGGTGATAGAGAAATGCTCTCGTACCCACTGCATGCGCAGCCCAACTAACCATCTCCACAGAGTACCCCTAGCAGAGCATGCACAAGGCTGCAAAACGTGACCCCTGCTCTGCAGTGACCAGAGGAGAGCCGGGGTCACCGCGTTCCTGGGCACGGGGCAGGGACCAGCTTGGGCTCCGGCACCCACGTAAAGAGCAGGGTGGCCCCGGGGCGGCCTGGGGTGATGCTGCTGCCCACAAGGGACCCGCAGAGCGTCCGGCAGGCGCCTGTGGTGACAACGACCCAGCACCGCTTGCACCAGGCGGGTTCCCGTTCAGCCTCTGACTGGGATCACGCTGCCAAAAAGGATTGTTTGGAATCACTCCGTGTTTCTTCCGTGCCACTTTCTGTGCAGCTCTGCCACGTACAACTGAACTGTTTGCTTTGAGCGCAGTTAGAGCCTTGGGGCCTTTTTTCCCTTTTGGGATAAGCAATATGGAAATACTGATTTGTTTGCACGGTGTCAGCTGCACATACACAAAGCTTCTTGCGGAATGAAGTGAGGCAGAGCAGAACTTAAATTCTGCAAATCAGAAATTAGAATAAATAGGAAAAGCCAACATGTGACCAAAACAAATTTGAGGACAAGGAATGCTATACTCACATCTGCTCCAAGTGCTATTCTGTCACTAAGTTTTTGACACTTTTTACCTTCCTTCAGCCTGCTCTTGCCTTCTTCAAAGTCACGGCCTCCCTAAATGCAGTTCTGCAGATCAAAGACAGTGAACCTGGTACATGAAATCCATCCACTGCTGACTGCTTTACACTGCTGCTCCAGAGCTGCTTCTCAGAGGTCAGTGATTCCTGCTGACGCTTGGTGGATTCTCCATATCCCAACTCTGCTTCTCTGCAGAGGATTTCAGTAACATCATCTCTGAACAACTTAAACCACCAAATTACCTTGAAATCAGTGGTGAAATAGTCCAAATGCCCTGGCAGTTAACACTGCAACAAGAACCTTTCAATTTGTTAAGGCTTTACCAGAATAACATCAATGAAAGTCTGTTCAAAATCCATGTAAAACCTCTTAAAAACAAACAAAAATCCTGGGCTGTGAGTCTCAAACAAATGTGGCTTAGTTAAATATAGCAGAGAGCTTTATTGTCTCTTTTCTACTCTGTTGTCATCTTTTGAGTTTTAAGTTCATGAAAATTGTGTAATGAAAGCATCCATGCCACTTAGATTTTTTTCTTCTTTTATAATTAAACCTTGTGGCTTCCCAGCAGCTCAGATTATTTGTTGGTGCTTCAGCTTCAGCAGATTCCTTTCTTTTGGGTTTCCTGTACAAGTCTATGTGACCTTTAGCTACAGACCAGCCTCCTCAGGCTCTCTGTATTTCTTCTGGTTGCTTTGGCAGCTTCTTAAGATAGACTTCACTGTAGATTAATGAGGCACACATGGCCGATGGGACCTTACAACAGGGAGAAACTCCCCGACTCAAAACCACGTAGGGGACAGTTTCTAGCACCATTACTCATGTGGAATAGGCCCTTCCTCTGTTAGGCGTCCTGCTGATTGAACATGAAGAGGGTGAAGGTTTCTGACTCATAACGTATATGAGAAAATGCTGCCAGATGGCTTTAATTTGAGCCAGATTCAGAACCCCCTACTCTAAGCGAGGAGCGTTTGCGCTACGGGGACTGCTCGAGCAGCCGTTTGCAGCCGGCCTGTCTGGAAGGAGCTGGGCACGGGTCTGGGTTTGGGGAGCCCTTGGGCAGACACCGGCTCTGAGACCGCGACCACCCCTGGCTCACAGAGCGCCGCCTCCCGCAGGCAACCCCGGCTGCAGGGGCAGCCCTGCGCCCCGGCCGCGGCGCCGCTCTGCAGGCGACGGCCCCGTTACGGGCCGAGCGGCACCAGCGCCGCGCGGGGCAGAGCTGCCCGGGCAGCGCGTCGAGATCCCGTCCATCCCTGTCCTTCCACGCCATGGAGGAGGCCACGGGCAGGACGGGCCGCGCGGGCGCCACGCGCCGAGGCTGCGGCCGCTCCGTCCGTCGGGGCACAAACGGGAGGGCGCCCGAGCAGCCAAACCCACACGGAAAATGGATGCCTTTTGCTCCCGTAATAATTCCATTCCCATGCCTGAATGTCAAAATTAGATTACAGTTTTATATGGGAAAAGGAAAAATTGGTTAAAGGATACCTCATTGAGGAAGGAAAAACATTTTATGGTTAAGGGAATACACTGCTTTACAGAAGAATATCCTTTTGTGGCGAGGCTTATAAATACTTAGTGTCCCGCAACCACCACACGCTAAATGTTCTGTGAAGCACTCAAGCCCAAGCCGAAATTATAGCGTAGTGCACCTTCAAAGTAACAAATATTACTTGTTCGGGAGATGCTCGCAAGCCACAAGTGCGATCCACGTGTAAACATTTGCAAGGGGGATTTAAACTCAGGAGTTTGAGCTGCCCAGAGCAGCTCTCTGAGAAGCTCGAGAGGTTTATGCACCAAGGCGGCTTCTCCAAGCAGGGAGCGCGGGGGCTCTGCGGAAGGTGCCGTGGGGATCCCGCCCTGCCTCCCTGCACTGGCAGGTTGTGGCCGTGCAGGACACAACCTGGAGGCTGGAACAGCAGAGGGGACAGGGGACTTGGGGCTTAAACAACGTCCCTAAAGCGCTGGCAGGTTCGTGAGCGTTCGATGCAACGTAAGTGGGGAGCGGCATTTGTAACCGCCCTGGACTTTGAGTAACGCACAGGCTGGAAAGTGCTGACAATTTATATTCCATGTGAGGGAAGCAGTGAATGATTTAACTAATCTATAAAATATTTAACTAATATTAATAGTCAGTATTTAACTGGTGGTTAAATATTAAAAATATTTAACGTTAACTAGGACTTCATTTCTCATGCAAATATTTTCCGCTGTAGAGTGTTTTATCAGAAATGTTAATAAGACATTTACATGGAAGATATCCTAAATTGTATATAAAATGAAATTAAGCAATATTTGAAACTTTCTATAGAGATTCCTTATTTATCAGTACGTTTTCCCTCACGTGAATAAGCCAGGCTTTGTCATTAAAATATAGTGGAAAAGTAGAGGGAAAGAAAGAAAAATATTTTTGTCAAACAGACGCTGCTTTTCCAAAGCCAACATAAAATGTAATTTGTTTAGTGTGTAACAAAAACAAACAGTGGATTTAGATTCCTTCTCTCTGTATCTGTCTTGTTTCTTCTTTGCATATAGCTTTACAGAAATCTGTTATTTAATTTTATACTGTACATGCAAAGAGGCTTCCAGTGTAGCCCATTTTAATTGGCCTTATCAAGTGAAATCATAGTCTTGCAAATTTAAGAGATTCTGTTCAGCAAACATCTGCAAACACTATTCTGAGCCACAGTATAACATTTCCTTTGACTTTCCTCTATTGCTTTTATGTTTAAGTTTTTCATCCAGGCTTTGGTTTTTGAAAAAAAAGCAATACTTATATAAACAATTCAGTTCTACAGAACTGTAGAATTTTGTTTTATAAACCAGGTATAGGGAGTATAAACATCTGTAAGTTACTAGTCTTATACTGTTTCATAAAGTCAGAGAGTAAAAGGACAATCGAAAAGATTTGGAACCCTGCAGTTTCTCATGAAAATATTGGAGAGTGCAGGTATATGGTTCAGTATATTCTTCATATACATACATCACATGGAGTTATCATAAAACTTTCTATAGAGATAAAAAGCTGGATGAAGATACCATTCATCCAGAAGATTCCATGCTGATACCCCTCTAGCAGTGTAATTAGACAACCATATAGTTTTATGCTCCCTTATACCACTGGGACGTAAAAGAGGAGTTCCTGGTCGATAAACAATGCTTCCAATAGTTCCACCTATGTCTGATTATCAGAATATAAGGCATCAATTTATCATAGAATCGTAGAATCATAGAATTTTTAAGGTTGGAAGGGACCTCCAGAGGTCATCTAGTCCAACCCCCTTGCACACGCAGGGTCAAATATATATATATATTTATATTTGTATGTTATTAATAAATATATAGCACCAAAACCATTCAATGCAAACTAATCATTTCATAACTCCTCTATTATTTAGTATTACTAGCACCTCATTATCTACATCTAGAATAATTCCTATAGAAGCATTGAATGTGTGCCCATACTCATGACTGTGTGATGTAATTATCAGCAGGAATACATGGGAGATACTTTAAATTTAATTAACAAGTATTGCCAGTGACAGACTTACTTCTCAGGACATATCTATACAACATACTCCCAGTGCATGGTTTATCAGGGGATCGTGTTTGTCACGTCAAAAGCAGAAAAGCAAGTCCCATCTATGCTGGTCTTTAACATCAGTTAAAGGAGAGTGTTCACGATTCATTTCTATGGTCCCATCTATCCAAAATGTTTGTTTTTGTTACAGCTATGCTTTAAAAGCAAGCCTGGCTTAGACTTTTTTCACCTAGAATAAAATTTGGGTTATTTAGAAATGATGCCAGGACAGTGCAGACTAATGTAAAGTAGTAAGTGTTCTGCTCTTTCTGCCATTTTAGAAGCAGTTCTGTGAAAATCAATTTCATTCTATTTTAGGGTAAAAGTTAGAATGAAAATCATGTCATTTTTTTCACATGCCCTTATTCTGGGGAACTATTCTGGCAAGACTTCCATGTGCATTGTTTGTTAATATATAACCATTTTATATAATACAAATAATGTAAACTCAAAAACACTACTTAGGATACACTTACCATCTCGTGTGTTTTGACTAAGGATCTGAGTGCGCAGCTCCTCCAGACTAATTCCCAGGCATTTACAAATTTCCTCTGTGCTGTAAGGCTCAGGGTGAAATACCTCCTCGACAATGGTCAGCATTTCCTCCAGGCTGACTCCTAGTCTGACTTGCACATCTTGGAGTTTCAACATTTTCTTCCAGTCGAGGCCTTTTGACTTTGAGAGAAGCTAAATTAAAAAAAAAAAAAAAAGATACTACTTTGCTTTCTAGTTTTAAACTATCATTGAACTGTCTGTAAGCAGCTTTAAAGCTAATCCTTTCTTTTCACTTCT
The DNA here is from genome assembly GCA_032273925.1 of Rhynchotus rufescens. Taxonomy (NCBI): domain Eukaryota; kingdom Metazoa; phylum Chordata; class Aves; order Tinamiformes; family Tinamidae; genus Rhynchotus; species Rhynchotus rufescens. The sequence goes on along the minus strand of JAVCKT010031975.1, from coordinate 34,613 downwards.
TGAGCAGGAACCATCCAAACCCTTTTTCCATCAGTACCCATTATGTTTATTTATAAAAGGTCTGTGAATGAAAGGTATTCCCCCCCAGGTTAGATATTCCCCATAAAAAGCCTATGGGCTTTATCTGTTTGGATATCAGATCAGTGTTTCTCCCTTCAGGAAAAAGTCCAGCCTTACAAGAAGGTTACGATGGGTTAGTCAGAATCTGCGCCGATTCTACACAATTAACATCAGATTAATCAGTCACAGATATACTGATAGATAG
>JAVCKT010031975.1:22737-32747 GCA_032273925.1 Rhynchotus rufescens | reverse complement strand
TTATTAAGTGGTCATTGTGGGATCCTACTGATGACACACCACCTTTAATTTCAATAGACAACAGTGTGAAAAGACAGATTAGCGAGACATGCCAAGGTAGTTTTATTGGATTTATGAGTACATGACATGCCTCCAATTTCGCATTGTTTAAACAGAGATTAAAGCTTCAAAAATGCCAGATCAGGCTGTATGTTTGCAGAGTGTTTTAAGTGCAGGACAACCAGGAAAACAAATCCTGTTTCCATTCAGATCAGTTTTGAATCTCTCACCAACAAGGTCAAGTTTTCACCCAGTGTGTTTGGTTATTCTTTTCAGTAAACACAGATTTTGAGCGAGACTTTTTTGAAATTATTTAGGCCTCAGTTCAGCAAAGCTAGTGTGAATTTAATTTTCTAACTTAAAAAATGCATGGGATTTGCATGCCTAAAAAGAATTTGCTTTGCTTTGTGCAAAGTCACAGCATGAAACTGTTTCTTAAACAGAGTGAGATCTGTTCCTGACCTATCTGCTGCAGATTTTACCTTGCTGTTCTCCTGAATTTGCAGGGGCTTTTCCAGTATTACTGTACTGCAGTATGTAAAAATTAACCACTTTTGGTGCCACCTAGCGTCTTTTTAGGGTTTAATGTGGAACTTAGTAGAGCAGAACAAACAAAATCCAAGCAAAAGCCTAATCATATGACTCTGCATCCATTTAAAATAGAGTTTTGCATGCCCAGTGGTATAGAAAGAAGCAGCAGCATAGTGACTAATGCAGAAATTAGAAAATTTCCAGGTAAAACACTCGTTAGCTTATTTCCTATCCAGTTTTCAAAGGCTCTGAGTAGTTGGAATACCACAGCTTAAATTTAACTGCATTAATGTAATTATAATATAATCCCCCACTAGAATAACAATTATTGTTTCATATATTTTATTTTAAATATCCAGTACCTTGAATGTGATTGGTGTGCACACTCATGACATGATCTTAAATCTTCTGTTTCAAGGTGTAAAATGAATGAACTTATTTCCCCATAACTTAATCCTGATGTTTAGCATCTCTTAGATGTTAGTATCAGAAACTAAACAGAGCTAGGAACTAAGAAAAATAAGATTATATAATGCTCTGTAAGTCAACAACATCTTTCTACATTTTTCATTAGTAATTCCTGTTAGAAAAATGTCATATGTATTGACACATCTGCTCCCATTTTTAGTCTTGAAGAGAAATAGCCTGTTTCAGATGAGCTGCCTGCCTTGCTGTTTTACAGATGAAATGTTCTAAATGGGAACTGACCCCTTCAGACCAGTTTAGGGGGTTTTTGGAAGTTTTAACAGTTTGCAGCAAAGTTTTCATTCTAATATCGCTGTGGAAAATGTTAAGGGCAAACAGAAAGAGTTAAAAAAAAATCTAGCTGCAGCAACTCCAATTATAATGGACACAGAACAGAAATCAGAAGAAAATGTCATCTATTAAATGCACAAAAATAATCCCAATACTGATCCCACAGTTGGATATTTTCCTGGTGATCTCTGACGAGATTGATTAAAGATGTGGACATCATCCAGCTGGCTCTTAACTGCCAGGATACAGCATCTCTAGCCTTTGCTGTCCAACACAGGCACAGCGGAGCACTGAAAGTAACTGCAGGAGGAAAACATACTCAGTACATGATAGGACAAACATAAATAAAAGCCTGACTAGGAGTAAGTAGCAACATCCCTTTCTTGTACTTTACATTTCTATAATGCCATATCAGTATCTTTCTGCATTTCACGTATATTTGCCCATTTCATGGCATCCCAGTTTTCAGAACGCTCCCACGTCTCCTGCAGCTCCTACTGTGCTGCTCTTGGGAGTATCAAGTACATGGGCATGGCCCTTGGAACGGGAGTGTTCTGCTGAATTTGACATGAGAATGAATCGGAGATATTTTAAACAGGCTGCTTAAAGGAGTATAGGAAAGCACTCGGATGCTACAGCGATGAGTGCAATATGAGAAGACAAAAATAGGAAAGGGAGAGAATGATGGTCCAGCAAAGAAGGGAGGGGAGCAGGTCCTGGGATTGGTAACTGTGAGGATAATCAAGAGCTAACTTGCTGTAGGACAGAGAGGCACCAAAATGTTCCTCACTAATGCCAGGAGATGTGTTGTGTTGGTGTCTACTGACACGGAGCTTTCTGCAAAGAAGGGTAAGAAATGCTAGAACAGAAGCAGAAGATGAAAAACTCTTATCTCAAGGCACTTACTGATAAAAAATTTCCTTCAAAACATTACTGTGAGGCCCAGCGTGTTATTTCATAGTTGTATTACTTTAATGGTGGTTATAGAACCTCCCTGCTTTCACTTACCGACTTGCCCTCCTTCACCCCACCACGACCTGCTTCTAGAGACAGCCTTTTCCTGGATCAATATATTTTGTCTGTGTGTGTGTGTGTGCGCACGCAGCTCTCCATCTGGGCAGCACATGTTTACACTAGACAGGTGTATGTTGTTAGCAGATGTATGATTTTAAGGCAACTAAGGGTACTTTTTCTGAGATTACATCACAACTAACGTGAGCATTAAAAAAATCATCCTTTCTCACCTCCCTTTGCAGTCTACTGCACATGCCCAATAGTATAAAGCAATTTAGAAACCTGTGAGGTAATTCAAAAATCTCATATATGCAACAACATTTTCAAAATGCCTTGCAACCTAGCACAGTTAGTGCCAAGGTTTGCCTTTTAAGATAGATCACATACAAAGCTGTCTTCTGTAAAATAATTTCCAAAAGAAACTCTTCCTAAAAACTAGTTAATCAGTTGTTTTGCAGATATGCCAGTAAAGACCCACGAGGTCCTTACTTTGATTCTACCAGGGTATTTTTGACTTTAATGGCAACACCTTTGACTATGGTCCCTGGTGCTATTATTTTTCTCATATCTTACATACTGCAAAAATGCAGCTGTTCTTCATAACAGTATTTAAAGACGTTTGAAGTTTAGCTTCACTTCTGGAAAACCATTCCAACCACCACATTTTGAATTGTTTTGTCAATATCTGATAAACTCTTCAGATCTCTTTTTTAGCATTCTGGTAATTTTTCATAGCATTACTATGTCAGCACATGGTCCAAGCACTCTCAAGCATTGCTCAGATTTTGACCTGAATGTCTTGTGGCAAAGACTTTCACAGTGCATTTTCTTAAAACTGTTGTCTTAAGTTGTAACCCAAATTCTATTGTCACAGAGTACCCTTAGGTGTAGCTGCACTGAATTGTCTACTTGCTCCTCGCTTACTTTAATCAGACTAGAAATAATCTTCTCTATTTCTAAAGCAGACTCCAATCAAACCATATGTCTACGTATTCCTAAGAATGTGGTCTAAGAAATCTAGAATTAAAGTGGGACTTAGATTTGTCATATTTAGATTCCATGTATTTTAGAGATAGTTGCAAACTTCAACCTGGCAGCACAATGAAAACCTTTAGGTTTCAGTCAGTCTTCTTTAAACTTCATGCTAATGCTACTCAGCCTTCCAACAGTATTTCCAGGTTTCTAATTAGTGGCTTTGATGTACTCTAAATCCTAGAAAATACACATCTATTGCCATATATACATATAAACATGTGACCACACTGGTTGCTTTCCACAGTTTGACATTATTCAACTTTAATTAGAAACAGTTTATTTTATTAACTGAGAAAATGCTTGCTGAAAAGGACATATTTCCACCATTCAAATATAATACAAAATTAATTAAATAGAACTGAATTGCAGACCCGTCTATATAAGGGCACAGTCCTCACACTTCCATTAAGCTCTGCAGGAGTTCTGTGTCTGCACAGATGGAGGTGTCTGGCTCCGAAATGAAAAAGGCTACTTAAAGTAGCACCTAGCCAGGTGTTAAAGTAAAGACATGACCGGCCAGAAGTGGAGAAAAGCACATACTTACATGAAGGTTTCATTAGAGTTTGACAAAAGCCATACGTTACCTTTGTAGCCAGACGACACTCCGCTACCCTAATATTGTAATGAGAAGTTGCTGCTTTATTCATTTCAACACAACTGTTAGCAATAACAAAGGCTGCTCCACTTGGAAGTCTCACATCAGTTGCCCTCAGAGGAGTGAACTCTATCAACTTGGCCTATCAGGAGAAAAATGAATGGTTAGTTTTAATTTACTACTAGCTAACAGTGCACTTAGTTCTATAAATCAAATGCAAATTTGCATGTTTTTTTCGCTTGAAAGTCCATAGACAGTTAATGAAGCAAACTGACATGAAACAGTGAGAAAAGAGGTTTAACCTCACTGGCCAAGTTACACATACATTTCAAACCTTTTCCTTGTAGCTGGATTTTAAAATGTTTCCATTAAGTCTTTGTTTTTTCTCAAAGTTCACAGTACCCCACCCAACCTATTTTTCTTGCCTGTTTTAAGCCTAGAGTTTTTCTTTGATCTATAGACGAGTACAGACCTGGCTAAAGCTAAGGCACATGCTCCCAGAAACAAGGGCTTGACATTCCCCTGCCATCTACGCGTGCCCTTTTTTCTCTTTTTTCCTTTATTTCTCATTAAATCATGAAGATTCCGTTCACTGAGGTATATATTATCAAAATCTTAGAAACAACTAGATATAGTTATGTTACATACAGTCAGAGAAATCAAGTAAAATTATATATAAAAAAATGTAGCTCCTGTCTCCCTTCTGGGATAAGATTTTCTTGCCTTCCACAGGCTATGTTCCCAACATTTTGTGACCTTTTCATGGAATAAGCTAGGAATCCATTAATTAAATAATTCAGGATGTAATGTAATCAAGAGATTACATTCACATCTGGATTTTCACTGGGATAGACTGTAAATCATGTGCCCTGCTCTGGTTCTCCAGAATAGTCTGCAGTTCTGCAAGCAGGGATGTCTTACTGGTTTTGGCATTGTGCACCCCCGGAGAGTTCCTTAAGCAGCTAGAGTGCTAAATAAACAATGACAAATCTGCTTGTACATTATGTACAGCATGTGTGGTGCTGCCTGCCACCGAGCTGCTGCACCACTTCACAAAACTGCTATCAAGAAAGCCATGTTTGCTTGCATTTAAATATGCCCATTTTGGAACTGCTACATTAGATCAGAATGTGCCACTAAGCTGGGCCAGTGTCCTGAGCCTGACAGGAGCCATAAATGGGTATTTAGAGATGTTGTAAAAGTAACGCATATAAAAAGTTCTCTTCTTAGTATATTCTTCCTTCTCATAAGCAGAGTGTATGGTGGGTTTACATATGGGTATACTGGAAGTCACGTCAGTCTGTTATGTGCAATAGCCCCAAACAGGCGCGCAGTCTATCTGTATATCTAAGAAGGACCTTCCCGAATCCCTTTTAAACTTTTAGCCTCCACAATGTGCTGTATTTCTCAATTTAACAATGACTGTTTTGAAAAAACAAACTTCCTCTTGTTTGTTTTTAGCAAGCTGCCTGTTGATTTCATTGTGTTTCTATTAGTTCTTCAGTTATGAGAAACAGCACATTCCCAATCTACCTACTCTTACCCATTCAGGATTTTACAGACCTCCAAACTACCACCCTCAAAGATGTCTGTTTTCTGAGCTGAAGAGTCTTAAATTACTCAGTTGGTGCTCACATAAAAATACCCTAGCTCACCCTCAGAGTCCTTCTCTATACTCTTCTAGTCCTGCTATACTTTTCTGAAATGTGGCCAGGAACTGCTCTTAGATGCAAGCACGCTGAGGCAAGGATGGTTTCTATTTTGTTCACCATTTCTTTTCTTATCTCTCCTAATATGCTCTCTGCCTTTTTGAAGTCACAGAAGAGCCTCTGCTCATGTGATCCTCTGCTTCTGCAACTCCTTTCAGCATGGGTGGAGCTCTGTGTTTGTAGCTTAAGAGGACAAAGTGTGAAGGAAAGGTGTAAAGTAGGTACAGTTGATGTTGTAAAAATGAAAACGCACATATCTCAGGGTGGAAATAAACATTTTCAGTGCAATTCTAGGAAACTGCTTATTTTCTTTATAAACTCATCTAAGATATGATGTAAGAAACATGAGATAGAAAATAACTTCCAATAAGCTAAAAGCAAAGTGAAGGTTTTTCATGAGAAGCCACATTAATTTTAATAAATGTTGCCAAATATTTTGGCAGGTTTTAGATTTGAACTTCTGAGGTCCTTGGTGTCTCTGGGGCAGTGGGTGGATTGCGCTGCAAGTGCTCAGCGCAGCTTGGCAGGTCTCAGAGATCACTGCCAATCCACCTTCTTTCACCACATTTATGACAGCTAAATACCTTTTACATTAGAACCCAGCCACAGAATTGTCTGGAATTAGCAAAACTGGAGGAAAAAAATCCCCATTGTCTTTGTAACTAGACCTGGCAAAACTTCCTAGAAATGTTTGGTTATAAGAAGTTTCAAGAAAGCATTTTTGTAATAATTATCCTGTTTGCACTGAATACAGGACATACCGACCATTCAGACTTCATTATATGGGAAACATTCTAAGTTCGGTGATAAATTAGTCAAGCAATATGGTCTTCCAGAATACATCTTTCCCCAAATCTTTTTATGTTCTCATACTTCCACTTCTCATTTCCTTCTAACCCATTATACTCAACTGTGCACAAGTTTACACACCTAATTCCTATTTCATTTGCATAGAAATGGTGCTTATTCTGCTTGTCAAGGTATTTCAATTGCCTTTTTCTAGATACATACAAAAATACTCTTTGTTTACATTAATTAGCATTACACTGTCAATGTATATTACGAAGATTCACCTACAGTTCCTTCTTCTGCCAGAAAAGATATGGACTGGTCCATTCCTCCACCTTCTGTGCCAATGTAACGTTCACTCTTTGTGCAGATTTCTGCAAGCTCCACCTGAGAAAACATTAAATGAATCTTGAGGCAAGAAAAAATTAGGTCCTACTTTCACATCCCTTAAGAATGAGCTAGTGAGAAAGAGAGTAGCAGCAATCTGGACCACTGCTTATTGCACACTAGGTGTTGTAGGCCAGGATCAAACAGGATGCCACATGGCCCCTGTTTCCTTTTGCTCTGAAGTGAAAGGGCCTTTGCTGGACCCATTGTAGTCCAAAGCTTTTACGGTTATTCTACTTTATATGTCCCACCCTAGTTCTCCTCCTCCTACCTTCCTCATTCATCTCACTCCCGCTCCAGCCCAATAGGCAATATTTTGTTGATGGATTAGTTGCATATCTCTGTATGCATCTTGGCAGCTTGTAGAATGATGGCAAGTTTTTACTTTATATCATATTAATACACTGGTTCCATAATCAGAAATTAGGTATTGAAGCTAACTCAGGAAATCTTTCTTCCTGTAAATATTCCAGTCGGTGGTGCTTGTCACTCCTCCTTGGGATACAGTACTTGTAGTTTGTGTTGTTTATCTGATATGGTTTGTATTTAAATGTGATTCACATTCCTTTGCGACATTTCGGGCATAGCTTAGTGCATTCCGATACCTGGAGGTCAGAGGATAATATGAGTGTGGGGGATATAAGTGTCACAATTGTCAAAAATAAGAAAAACAGGAAAGCTTTCAGCCATCAGGCCAAGCCAAAGCAGAGCACCAGGGATAGCCTGGAGAATGGCTGAAGAACATAGACTGTTCCCACGGAAAAAGGTCAACAGGGAAGCATCCGTGTCCATATGCTATGGCACCCCCAGTGCAAAGTTAACCACAAAGCAGCTGTGAAAAGGACTTCAGAAAAACCACAGCCCATTTTTCAGTGTAGTCACAAAGTTGCAGTCAGGTTCCTCGCTAAAGATGAGGCATTATGTGCCTTCTAACAAGCCAACCAGCAAGGCCAGGGATGTTAACCAGCCCCGAGCCATAAAAGCCAGCAGAGAGGCAGTGAATGTGAATACACCAGGAGGGAGGTGTGTGCGGTGGGGCACCCGTCAGCCACCCGCTCCCTTTCTGTGACCACACCACAGGCAGACGTGTAGAATTCCTGCTCAGATCAGTGCAATCAGGATGAAGCACTTGCCAATCCACAAACCCAGCCCACTGTGCAGTAACGTGCAATAAACCTTAGGCTGGGAGGAGGAAGCTATCATGCAAACATTAACGAGGGTGCTCTAAAGCCCTGCAGACCAGACCGCCTTGAATCAAACATCAAGGAGTCCAGGCTCCATCAGAGACCCTTGCTGGTCTCTCGTGTTAAACAGATAGATCCACTTAGATAACTGAAAAGAGCAAGAGTTTATCCATCCAGGGATAAATGGCCCCTTAAGAGCATGAATGAGAGAACATGGAGGGTAGAAGCAAAGTCTCCTTTCCTGCACTTATTCTCTTTTGTGTATTTTAAAGATGAGCGGATAATGCTGCTTTTGCTTCCTTAAGGAAGGTCACACATTTTGATTTTAGTTTTTAGTTTTCCTTTTAAGAAAAGAGATATCCCAATACCTGGCTTGTGTTGAAGGCTGAGTTTATCAGGATTTGTTTTTTCCGCTCTCGCTGCGAAACTACAGAATCCTGTACAGAATCTGGTTTGAACCTTAGATCTCTCCCCACTATCAGTGAAAGTTTAATATGCAATCATCAAGTATCCCTAATTCATTAAAAACTGGAAATAATTCTGAATGAAATGCTGTTATATAGGACCCCATACAAAGGCAGCATTGCTTTTTTCTCCTTTTAATGCTAAAAGCCGTAGCAATGGTTTGACACAAAAGCAAGAGCAACCCTCTGCACGCGCAGCAGTTCTAGATGCTCCCTCCTTCCCGCCTGGGAAGACATGACTATTTACAAACAGTTTTGCTGGCACATGGAAATGCAGACATGTGTCAGCCAGTTCTGAGAACCTGCCCTTTGCCCCTCCGAACGGAGCAATTCGCATCCCTGGCAGGAGCCACCGGAGCGGGGTTCATGCGTGTTATCCCCTGGCAGCAGTAGAAACGTCCCCACGTCAGTTCCTAGGACCACACTGGCTGGAAAGGCTGCAGTTAAGCAGGAGATGCAGCTCTGCGAAGCTGGCCCCAAGGCAGCTCCCGAGGCACTCGCTGGCTGCTCCGCTCTCGGGTGCAGCTGTCTAGGGTTTTGTGTTTCACTGGCAACTGCCAGATAAAGCTTTGCAGAACTCTGCAAAAATTAAGCATTTCACCCTTCACTTAGTCTGGCTGCATGTCATCTCCGTATACAAATCAGCTACCACTTGATTGCTCAAATCGCTCGGGCTTTATGAGCCTGTGCTTATTAAATAAATATCAGGAGGAGTCTTGCAGGGGAGGCATGTTAGCAATTAGGCCAGGGCCACTCCCCTGTCCCCTTACGTGGCCGTGGCCGGGTGAGCTGTGCCGGGCTAAGCGCCGGGCCCTGCTCCGGCCCAGCGCGCATGCCGGCCTAACAGCGCCCCATGAGCTTGAGCAACTCGTGTTTTGAAACTCTGCAAGGATTGGCAGGACCACCAAGTAGTAACTGGCACGGGTTGAGAAGAGCCCTCTCCACAAGACAGCCCAAGGCATCCCCGAAACATTATTTGGTTTCTAATTTGAACAGGCCCTTGCTGACACAGGCTGGCCTTCTAGCACTAGGATGAGAAGCATATGAATGGAGGGGAAATCATCATCTGTATAGAAAGCAGCTTCTACTTACTACTGAAACAAATGGGCAAATGTTTGCCTCTTTGCTGAAGTTAATGAGAGGACAAAGTTCAGAGGAACTGAATTGTAACACTGGAAAATAGTGTGAGGACCAAATTGGAGAGCTTTGTGTACATATTTGATACTTGGAAAAGGATGGTCATATGACAGAAACTGTGAACTGCAATCAGAAGGTCTGGGCTTAGTTTCTAGCTCCATGCTACTTTTCTCAGGAGACAGGGAAAGTCCCTCTGACTCTTCATGGCTTCATTGCCTCAATAAAATGAGGGTTATCTCCCCACTCCCAGTAATTGGCAATTGCTACTTAGGTTTTTAGATGATGCTCTTAAGTGTCTATGATTTCATTACTAGAAACTGGAGGGAAAAAAAAAAAAGGTAAATCTTCCTAAACTAGATCTATGACTTAA
>JAVCKT010031973.1:2503-28640 GCA_032273925.1 Rhynchotus rufescens | reverse complement strand
GGCCCGACTGCGCGGCGGCTCCGTCCCGCCCGCTGCGCCGGCACTCGGCGGGACGGAGCGAGGGCGGGCGCGGCGCCGCCTCCGCCCCGCGCTGACGCGCGGCCGCCCCCGGCGCGGGGGATTTCCCGGCCCCGGGCCCCGCCGCGGCCGCTGCGCGCGAGCGCCGCTTCCCCCTGCCCCTGCCCCGCGGCCCCTGTTCCCAGCGCTCATCCCCATTCCAGCCGGGAAGCGCGGGAGCGCTGCTAGACCTCTGCTCAGGGCAGGTTACACAAAGGAAGCTGTGAGGGGCACTGAGAGCAGGGGCCTGCAGAGGATCCTAGGAAAACCGTATCCATATCATAAGCACCTATAAGTTAAGCGGCAGCAGGTTTGTTTGCCCCATGTCAACTTGAAAACAAAATGGGGGAAGCTACAGGTCCGCAGCAGCAGGATGATGGACATTTCTCTGCCCCGGGCTCTGGGAGGAGTGGAAGGCAGAGCAGTTGCACAACGGGGTTGGGAGCGGAAGCTGTCCAAAAGAATCGTGTTCATATGTGTATGTGTGTGTGAAGAAGCTGATAGTTTCTCACCCCTCACAGCGCCCCAAAACAGCAAGAAAGGGGGACTAGACGTCTGTGCCTTTGATTTTTGGCTCTATTGACCGATGTTGCAAAGGGGCTACTGAGGATATTAATCACATCCTAATGGAACTCGGATTTTACCCCGACACAACCCCGGGACACCCCACCCTCCTGTCGACAGGCAGGCGCGAGGCGAGGGCCGATGCGCTCCGTCACCCTCAGGAGCCCCGCACAGTCCCAGGCCGGAGCGCGGAGCCCGCCCGGGCACTGCTGCAGGAGAGGACGCACAGGGGCCACGGGAAGAGCCACGCGGCGGGAACCTGCCCGACGGCAGTGCGGGCACCAACACCCAGACCTTGCGTTAACCCTCAAAGCACCGTGCGGCCCCGGCAGGGCTCAGCGGGGCGGCCTCCCGCAGCGAGGCGGGACAGCCGGAGCAGCACTCCGGGCTGCCGCGCGGACCCCATTCCCGGAGATCACATGGTTGAGCTAAACAGGATTACGAAAAAGGAAGGGGAAGGGCAGGCGCTGAGCGAGCTGCGCCTGGAAAAGCCCTGCCATGTCGCTGCCCAGGCTGCAGTGTAGGGCTAACTGAAGCCCTATGCAAACACTGGGCTTTGAGCTTTTGTATTTCCAGACTGGTTTACAAAACCATTAAGGTATTGTAATTGTCAGGTAGCAAACTGAGGCCTTTCAGGAAGAAAGGATTTAGGTGCTGCTCTGAGGAAGTGCGGGTCCTTGGTTCCCACTGTTTTTCCAGCCCAGGACTCTGCTGAGCAGACACAGAACCAGGCACCGGGGAGCTCTGGGCTCAAAACAGAAGTGTCTACTCATGTCTCCAACAGAAAAACACTGGAGCACATGCAGTCCAAACTGATATGTTCAGGTCCAACTATGTGAGGCAGTACAAATACCATCTGTTACAATGAAAGCCTGAATAAGCATTCCCTATTTTTCCTGCTCTTTTGAATTGCAACTCTTATGGCATGCAGAAACACCTTACTCCTAACACAGTTCTTAAGATTATTTTAGAAATGGGAGAAGTATATTACAGATACACACCAGTGTCCACAGTACAAACTGCTTCTTGATAATCTTCATTCTACCCCAGCCCTCTCTCAAATGAAAACAGCCTATAACAAATCTAATCAGCCTTCCAAATCCCATATGAAATGTTGGGCTGCACAAGAGGTTTGTGCACCTATGATCCAGATACATAGGAACTCTGTGTCTTGGGAAGCTCCTGAACAAAATGAAGGAAGGAAGGACAGTGCAAGGTATGACATTTTTCTTCAGTTTCTCGAAGGGGTCACAAGCTGATGCCCAGGGAAGGCAGCAATATGGGGCTAAATGAACTTTGGATCTAAGCCAGCATGGCCGTTACGTAACATGCTCAGAGTCTTAAACCAAGGGAAAGTTCCTCAGCAGCAGAAAAACCTCCAAGATAAAAGGCAAAAACACAACCAAAGTAAGATGCCTTGCTCAAAATCATGACTATGGGGATGCTCTGTCCCATGACTGCACAGAAATGTATCCTGCACTGGTCTAGATTTACGGCACCAGGATTAGGTGGGGAGAGTGATGTGAAATGCAGAATTGCAGCACAGCCCGGCTAATTGCAGCCAGCATCCGGTGCGGGAATGCGTCCCGGAGCCGGCACGTGCACATCCGTGCGGAAGGCCGGGCGGAACTGCCTGCCGGAACGGCGCGCAAGGAGGGCCGGGCGCTTGGCCTGGCACGCGAGCTGCCAGGGTGTCCAGGCCATGCTGAGCCGCTCCATCGCTTCCCATTTCCATCTAAAGCAGGTGTTTAACAAGCAACACATTTTCTCCACTTATCCTGGCCAAAGCCAGGCCTCTTGGCCTCCACTGGCTGCAGCACTGTTAACAGTTACGCTGCTCTAAGCTTCCTGAGCAGAAGAGGGAAGAAGGGAAGACAACCCTGTTCCTAAAGCAAAGGACAGGGTGTTTGGCAGAGCAGTCAACCATAGATGCTGACAGTTCTCTAGGGCTGTTTAGCACAGGCGTTGCCCAATGCAGTCGGCTAAAGCCACCACAAAGGTGGCACAGACACCCTGTTAAGTCTCTGTTTCCTGTTCCCAGCTATCTGACTTCCATCAATGATAACCCACTTGTCACTGGCCTGATTAAGCAGTCAGGCAGCCACTGACTAAGGTGCTTTTAGCATGAGGCCCTTCTAGCGAGGGGAACGGGGACAGAGGGGGGGAAAAGGCAGAAGTCATCCTCCTCTTTGCTTACAAATAAAGGTAGAAGTCCTGTTTTCCTGTCCATCATATCTCACATTGCCTCTGTGCCCCTGATCAGTAATTTCAAATCCCCTATGCCTTAAAAAAAATCTTTCGTTGTTTAAGTCTTAAGCACTTGTTATTTAAATATTGACAGACCCTCCAATGGTTAATAGCTCTGTGGTTCATGGTGCCACTACGAAGTAGCCCAATGCAGAAGCTGTTCTAAAAAAAAAAAGTCACCACAGCCTCCAGATTAATTACAAACTCAGAGTTTGTCCAGGCTGCTCAGTTAGACTCCTGCAACATGCTTTTAGCTTGACACAAACAAGGCTACTGTGCCTCCTCCTCTCGGCTTGGGGTGGAGAGAAAGGAAATGCTTACAGGAGAAGGCTGGTCTTGCGGGTAAGGCACAAGGCTGTGATTCAGGAGACTGGAATTTGGTTCTTGGCAATCCAGCCTTTCTACTCTTAGGCAACTCTCTTAATTCTCTAGACCTCGGTTTCCTCCACAGAAAACAGAAGATACTTCCTTGCTCCCACACTGCTTATTCATCAATGATGCAATTTCTTCAGGGGATGAACTGTTTTTATATGCAAGCACTTAGCCCACTAGAACTGTAGTTCAGGAGCAGTTAGGCTGCAGTGGTGCCCAAAAGAGGCAGTCACCCCTCATTCTCTCCTTGCCTCCAGGCAACTCCTTCACCACTAAATTCTTATACCATTATTTGGCTGTATGAGAAGCTTGCTTAAAAATAACCTGGGGTAATAAAAAAGTTGCTTTTCTGCCCAGTCAGCCTTTTGAGCCAGTTCCCTGCATATCACAGAAATGCTTGTACCAGCATCAAGGAATGGGACAGCACCAAGAATGAATTGGCAGAGGACAGCTTGGGGCAGCAGCACTAGCTTCATGTTGAAGTGCTGCCTTCATGAACTATAGCATAACAGTATATTCTTAGCTTGAGAGAGATAAAAATATCTGAGTGACATTTCTTAGTTGCATTCCTTCCTTAGGAGATTCAGTTTTCAGAGCAGAAGTTCTCAGCTACATTCTCCCCTGTTTTTCAAGTGTTTCTTATTTCCTTCTCCTTATCCCAACGTTAGAGCACATAGCACAGATTAAGAGTTAATATAATAAGGAAAAACAAATAAACAAACAAAACCCTTTCAGAGTTGTTGGCAGCTGAAGAACAAACTGCAGAGGGGAGTTTTCTCTCCCCGATGCTGCGTAAAAGCCTTATGGAATAGTTTCTTAAGGGCTGCTGAAATGAATGGACCTATTGCAAACATATCCGAATTAGGATCCATCCTGCTGCTGTAGTCCTGTAGTGAGATGGCTTAGGGAGAGAGGAGCTCAGTTGAGTGCAGTGAGCTCATCAGCAGGAAACTACCTTTTTTTTTTTTTCTCCTCCTTTTTCCTTTTTTTCACCACCCAGAACAACTCCGCAACTAGATTAGCCCCCGAGCCAGATGACTAAAACTGGTATGAGGGAAGCAGCAGAATTGCTCCAGCCACAACCAGCAAAGGATGGGGCAGAAAGGAGGGCTGGAACCGCCTCCTTTGGCAACAGCAAGCAGTTAGACTGGCCTAGTTATGAAACCACACTGGGAAAAAGAAAATAAAAGAACCCCAGCAATACATGTTCTGTACTAATTCTGCTGCCCCAGACCCCAACGTATACTTGTTAGCTGTTATGCCCTTATCTAGCAGCATAAAACACCAGATCTATTAGCCAGGTTATTACAAGCCTTTCTTTTTTCTTCAAGCTAATAGGTATTTAAGTTGCTTATCATCACCTCGAGCTTCAAGAATCTCAGAAGACTGCAGCCAAAATAGGAAAAGACAGATACATTGTTCCAATATAGCCCCATTCAACAAGATTCCTTTAAATTCGGACTCCGAAAACTTGCTTTTAAAATCTCTGCTCACAGAGACTCACACAGTTCTGGCTTGCGTATTCCAACCAACTCAGAAATCACAAACGACACTGCTGTTCAGGTTGAAGGGTTACACTCCCATTCACATGAGTATAATGTCTCTTGGAAACTAATTGACACGTAAAGCCCCATACAAAGTACACTTAAAAAAAATGATTGTAAGTTGTCCATCTACTCATCTTATCTGGACCTGCATTTTTTCTGTTGTTTCTAAGCTGCCCGAGGCTGTGGGTCACACTCTCACCTCGCTATGCAAAGTCTTACTGGCAAGAGTCCTGAGTGAGCCAGGGCAATGAGCACTGCTGCTTCGCCCCCTTGAACACCGAGTCTCCGTGGTGTCTGCCAGGAACTGGGTGCAGACGGTACCAATACATATTTACTAATAAAAAACAATAAAAAAGTATTTAGTAAAAAATCATGTTTACTAGCATTTAGTAAAGCTACAGTTTTTAGTCTTACCTTCCTTTATTAACACCTCGAACCCCTTGCTTTCTCACGCAGAGAACAAAGATGGGCTCTGCCATTTCTCTGTCTTGGTCATTTGGCAGTCAAAGCAGTAGCAGTGGGCAGTTATTAATTTTACTTTTATGACATTTGGGGAAGACTTTAATAAATAATCAGTGTAGTGGTTGGCTTCTCCCTCATGTTTGATAAATACTCATTTATCCACACAGCAATTCTACTTCTGCATCCAAAATTGTTGGAAAGGGATAAAATTCAAATGAGAATCTCAACGCTTTCAGTCTCAAATATTGTGTCTTAGTCATAGAAGGACAGGATTTTAAGATGCTGGAATGAAGAAAATATAAGTTCCAGGATGTAAGGAAAGCAAATTTTAATCTTGAAACTTTTATTTTTGATTTAGAAAGGAACAATAAGCCAGAAAAAATAACAATTCTTCAAAGCAAAATGTACTTGCCTCTGTTAGAAAGAGAGAGAGAGAGAGAGAGAGAGAGAGAGAGAGAGAGAAGTTGAACGTATTCTTTCTCCAAGACAAAAATCAGATTTAGAGATAGCCCTTTGAGGGGAAACAAAGCAGACCTAGGAAAGGAAAGTTACCACCACAAGTTTCTTCTGACAACTGAGTACAGGAAGTGAAGGAAGAGGAAAGCCTACCACAAAAAGCAGATGAAGGAAACTAGCAATGGCAAGAAGCTTTAATTAGTGCAAGGTCTAGAGGTAGCCATGGAAAGTTGGATGTGAGGGAGATAACTGCTTAATTAAAAAGTTCCTTAATACACATAGATGTAGTGAGGACAAGCTTTTAGTAGCAAAGGCACCGATGGCCTCGTACCCCTCCTCATAGTCTCCAGGGAGACCCTGGGGTGCAAAGCAACTCAGCAGCACTGAGAATCAAATAGCTTAAATGCTTATTTCAGCAAGGCTGGGGCACACATCAGCCCAGTCCAGGTTCTCCATTGCACCGGCCTCAGCTAGTCAAGGATCAAGGCAGCAGGAAGCATGAGGCGGGAGCTGGAGCAAAGCGCGTTACTCCTCCGCGACGGCGAGCGCGCACCTCCTCGGCCTCGCAGCTGCTCCGAGCTGCACAGCTGGGGCTGCAGCAGCTGCAGATAAATGCCCTCTTGTGGTCACCACAAAGAGCTCCTACGCGGGCGTGCAACTGCTGCTGCGAGCAGCTTGGCACAGCGACACGGCTCTGCCCGCCCTTCTTGCGGCGCGAGAGGGCAGAGACCTCCCTGCAGCAGGCAGGGAGCAGACACTGACCTGCTGCTCAGTCTCCTGTCTCCAAGAAAAGCAGAGAGGCAACAGCACCTTTTCCAGGAGTTTCCATCAAAGCCTGCATGGATCACAATCTGCATAACTGAGATCAGAGTTCCCATGTGAATTTGCAAAATATTTGTCAGTCTGCACAATCATGGGATGAAAAAAAATCAAATGTTTATCTACTTACAAAAAAACCCCTAAAAAACATACACACACTTGCTAGTTTTTGTTACCACCTTGCTCTTACCTTGTAAGAGCAAGAAAGTGAAGCAGATCAATTCAGATTTAATAGCACTTCAAAGCTGTACGCAGATTATGGTCTGCTGATTCAGTAAGTGAACTGCAAAGCTATCGCCAGTGGCGTGCAAGCCTCACAGTTCGATAAGGGCATCGGGTCTACAGCGGCGCAATTCCAAGGAGACTGCACAGAAACTGTAAGCTGGCACAGAGACTTGTCTAAAGTTTAACTAATAACATAATTAATAATGGTTAGTGTCATGATCCACCCATAAATGCTTAGAAGAGAGTCTGCTACAGCTCAGAGAGCAGTACCGAGACCAGATTCCCTTCTGGATCCTTTCACTGCTGCTGCAGAGAGGTGCTGCAAGTGCTTCCAACTCACCTGGCCTACTGAACAAGGACACAGGGTCTGGAGGCCGAGGGCAAGCTCTTGCCTCTGTGAAGTCCTAAACACAGCTGAGAATCTTAAGGGAAAAGTAACAGCCAAACAAGTCAGCAGCTAGAAACATATCTCAAGTTGGTTTAGGCTGTAATTGGAAGATCAGATGCTGGCTGAACTGTGCCATGGAGCTGAAACGCCATGAATGCACTTAAGTTTTTCATTGAAGTCTTGCAAAGCAGTTTCACTTGATCTCTATTACCCAAAATGGAAGCTTTCATGAAACAGCTAGTTCCATGGCTGTCCTAGCAAAACTCACATGTACGTACACACACACACACACACACACACCCCATATAAACTGAGTGTCATAGGCCCTGTAGTTGCTTCATCTGTCTCCCTGGAAAAGAAGTCAGCTGCCCCTTATGATTAAGGTCCATGGACCTTGGGAAGGTAGGAAGAAGGAAAAGTGCAAGTGTGGCTCATTGTGTCTAGCACGAGGAAGTGTGCAAGCATCCAACTACAGCAGGGAACCTGCAGCTGATTCATGCATGGTTACTGCTGCAATCCTCAGCAGCTTTCCAGCATCAAGTCTGGACTTCATGCCCTTAGCCCCCTGAGCATTTACTTATTTTTCCCCCTTACCACCGGAGAATCACACATTCTAAGTGTTTAGAAAAGCAAATACAGAAATCTATGACCAAACAACAGAATTTTCACATATGCTAAACTCTTGTTGCTTTGAAAAGATATTAAGTTAAACTGAAAAAAAGAACTGGACAAAACACTGCCCCTGAAAGACGATTATCCTTTCTCATACTGCAAGCTGCCTCTTTGCAAAAACAAGATTCAAGCATCATCAGGCAATAGCTCCTGTAGGGAATCCCTCTGCACGATGACTCAAGGACATGAGATGCAGATTGTGTGCTTGTCACAAACTTAGCAGACTCAGCACTGGGAATGATTCTGAAGAGACCTTTATTTCTCAAGCAGGCTTGCCAGTTGAAGTCATTCAACAAATGGCTGGGAATTACACTGTTCTTAAAAACAAACAACTCGCCCCTATAGAATTGCAGTTGAGCGTGGCAGATACCACCATTTGCAGCCCTTGGTTTGCTACTCGATTGCAGCTGCTACAGCTACCACTTCTCCTTCTCCAGTAGGAAGTGATGTCAGAGATCTCAGGATACAAAAAGCCCATTAATGTGTAATCCTGAATAATGATTCTTCAAAACCCCTGCCCTTTAGTGAGTACATTTACTAAATCAAGAATATGTGTTCCCCTTAGAGGCTCTGGTTACACAGGGTCTCATTTCTGCTCCCTAAGTGATCATCTTTAAGCTTCAGTGTCAATACAAATACTTCCTGCATAAACACTGCTGCAGTCATGCAATTATAGAGTTCAATTAGAGCAAAAGTAAAAGTGCTGTGATCTACAGCACAACACAGCTTGTGGCAGGTGACCCAGTCACTACAAACTTGCTTGGTTCAGGACTTTACCCTTACAACATCATTAAAACCTTATTTGCAAAACAGCACCGATCTAAGTGGTCTACGTAGAAAAACAAGTGACCTGATGTGTTTACTTGTAACGCAGACGCGCTTTTCACTTCCATAGTTTAGGACTAGCAACTGTTTCTGTCCTGATGCTGGAAGACACCAGAGAGGCAGGAAGCAGAGAAGGCTACCTGGATATTTTACAACTGACAATTACTATCTCATTACTATCTCTCCTTGGAAGAACATTTACTAGCAGTCCCCAGAAGAAAGAACAGAGTAAAATATAGCTGAATAGACCTCCATAATAAGTCATATTTAGCATAACAATTAGTTTCTCCCAGCCTTTACATATAATCAGCAACCTTTTTTTGTGCGGTCAGCAACCCTGCTTCATAAGCATCCCTAATTTGAAATAAACAGGGGTAAGCAAGTGAAATGTTGTTTCCACCTCCAGAGTGCTGAGTCCTTTAGATATGCACATAGTTTATTCACCACAAGGGAAGGAGCCAAAGTTGCCAGCCAGAAGAAAAGAAAAGGAATCAAGTAGCTGGGAATACAGATGATATCAAGAAGATCCTTAAAAAAAAAAAAAAGAGAGAAAAACCAAAAACGAGCCCAAAATGCAGCTGATTATGGCTAATGAAAACAAACAGAAACATGGCTAGTGTTTAAGAGTTTTTCCATTCTCTTAACAAGTCACCCTAACTGCACTATAAGGACTTCTCTGACAACCCTGTCCAGTCTTCTCTTGGGGATATCCTCCCCTTCATAAGCTTACAACGCACAAATCTTTCATCTTTGGCAACAGACACCGGCCCTCTTCCAACTCAGAACTTCATGAACGCAGTGTGCACAGCCACGCTTGAAGAACAGAGGTCTGCTATCTTATAAAATCCTGTTCTGGCTGAGGAAAGTGGAGAGCAGCCAAGATTCTCTGGGGCTTCCTTTCCAAGAGCGTCTCCATCTTTGCTCATGACATGTTCAGGCAGCAGAGACCGATTAACAGCTCAGGACAGGAAAGGCAGGAAGATTTACATTCCTAAACCTGGAGAAGGGTTATGCCAGCTTCCTGCAGAGCTCAGGGCCTTCTCCACCTGTTTGAGGTGTTTTAAGCAATAGCACGTGCTTGGGCTCACTGTGCCGGTTCATTTCACTGAATACACTTTGATTACAAAACCAAGTTCAGTAAATCTTGGGGTTGGGTAGTAAAATATTCATAAAACATTAATAACATGGCAGTACAGTTGACATGTCAAGGGCCCACTCATGTGCATCTTTTATAGACAAAAAGTTCACTTCAGTTTGCAAATTTTGTCTAGGAATGACAAAATACATGGGCAGGCAACCAAACTGTTCACTAGGAAGAGAGATAGGGCTGCCAACTGCTTGCTGAAAATGGTCCTTCCTTCACAAAGGTGAAGCAAGGTACTAGTTCCTACAGCTGGCATTAATCATTCAACCTTCCTTGATTCAGCAGTCCCATCTCTTTCCTAAAGAGATCCGGTTTCTAGAGAAGTCAAGAGTCATTTTTATGTTGACTTTTGTAAGTTTTAGCTCAAATTCTCATTGTAGGGTTGCGAGGCTGAGACGAGCCCCCAGCAGGAGCCAGGCAGGCTGCAGAACTTCCCACGCAGGCCTTGAGGCTTCGAGTGTTACCAAGAGCCCCTGCACTTCTGGGCTTCCTCACTCCTTTGTGCTGCCCCAGGCCTTCATGCTTTGATGCACAGCTTGAAGCAGGCAGCCTCCTGCATTGAAATGGTATCTTCCAATACACAATTTAAAAGTTAGAGGCTTTTCCTGAGACTTATTCTAGTACAAGATATTTTTCACTCTTCACATGGGGAGTGAGATGCTACACTAACTGCTGAAGAGGGTAGTTAAGTTAGCCTTGGGAACAAAGTTAAAGGGAATGCTAACAAGTGCCAATGCTAGAGTATTAACTTAAGCCTGTACCCTGGAAAGCACTGCCTAAACACTGCCTAAATCCCCTATCTCCACCCCTCCACCCCCTAACTTTGATGTGCCCCATTCATTATCCTTTCAGTTTCTGTAGCAACTACTTATTGTCCCTTGGAAAAGGATTGACAGTTGAGGGAATAATTTTACTCTCAGGAATTACTGATATTCTCCACTACCAGCCCCTTCAGCTCCAGTGGTAAAGTATACGATCTGCCAACATTTAATAAGCTGTTAACTTGCAGTTGACAGGCTTCAGGTACTGCATGATCTGTTAAAACACTTAATGAATTTTTTTTTGTGGAAGAGAGAATAGGTAGTAAGAGACAGTGGTTTTTTTTTTTTTACTCCCTTTCTCCTACATTTTGACAGCATTACACTATAAGCTTTTAAAAAGCCATAAGAAAGTTTCTTTCTAAAGAAAAAAAACTACATATTCAGTACCTTAGAAGCAACAGTTGGTTACAGTTACAATAATCCTTCCTAGCTGAAGACAGTAGTGCAGTAACTGATGTGCACTGGAATTCCCCCAGTAGCCATGGACAAAAGTGACTTTAAAGGGCAGGAGCCAAGCAAGGCTTAGAACCTTGCACATTCACAGAATTTGGCTTCATTTGCTGGTACTGCCACACATGTTGTTCGCTCCTCCATAAACCACAAGTCTGTTATTCCTCATCTGTTAAGGCAAGGAAGCCAAAGAATAAATGTTGAAGAAAAGAGCTGATACAGTGTCAGGGAAAGGAAAAGGGTACAATGCTATCAACTCAATGGAAAACACTTCAAGGAACAGTGGGTGGGCACTTGGAACGACTATCCAACTATCCCAGATGAGCAATCATCTGCTAACAAACACTGCTGTTAGCAGCCTCCATTATTGATCAAATTGAAGATCAGTTTTCCCCCCCTCCATGAAAACTGTCCTCAACTAAGTGAACACTAAAGTCAAGTTCACATGCAAACAGAATCCGATGAGACAGTAAGTCAGTCTTCTGCTTAAGTGTTAAGAAACTCTAACTAGCTTTTAAACAAGTATTATAAGTTTGAATAGTTGCTTTATTATTTTTTCAAGTTTTACACCTTAGTACAAGGACAAATAAGAGCATAAGCAGGGTTTTCCCCACCAACATGGGGGCCACTGAAGTTAGGCATGACCTATTTGGCTGAACACATGCAAGCCTGAGTCTTAACATACAAACCTGTATCAGCTCCTGGGTTGGCTCCCAGCCAATCCATCTGTGCTTAATTGTTACTCAAAGGTGAATTAAAGCTGTTTTAAGTACATTACATTTAAGGATAAAAGTCAAGATTCCACCTTTAGTGAATTTTCCCCACTTGAAGCGGCAAAATGTAAGAATAGGAGAGATTAACCCTGTTAATTACTTACTACTGTAAGAGAAACAGCCCTAGCAAATGCATTTACAATTTTACAGGCATAAGCCAAATATTTACCCACGTTGCACAAGTACAAACATTTAGTTTTTTCTGCAACTTATCACTTCGCATAACCAAGTGAGTTTTTTTAGTGGGAGAATAGGAGAAGAAAACAGGGGATTCCCTCTCCCTGTCACTGCTAGTACATTGCTGATTACAACATACTTGCTTTCCTCAAAATGCTTCCAGATGTGCAATCTGTCCCAGTTGATTTAACTGTTACTACAGGCAAGCATTATATATGAAATATTGTATCTGACTGCCCGCTGCTCAATATTTGACTGATTAGATTTGTTTGTAAGTGCTTTAAGGAAACTACATAGAATTTTAAACAAACTCTACCAACAGCTAGCAGTGGGAAAAGTAGAGCATTGATAGAGACCTGTTAGAAAGGTCTCTGTCAGAATTAGTTAGAAAAATTCACACACACTACACCACCTAGACAAAACTAAAAGCACTCCCTCCCCACCCCTTGTAATGGCCAGCTACAGATTTTGCACGCAATATTGAAAGATGTCATTTTTTTTTTTTTTTTACATACAACTTAAGAGAACCAACTTTTGGATTCATGATGTTCCATTGCCTGCCTACAAGACAGCAGAAGACATTTAACTCAAGCAGTCACTTCCTTAGCCTAGTTACTAGCAGTCTTTGTGGCAGTGTTCACAATGCCAAGTTCATGCTCTACGGCTCAGTAGTAGAAAAAGAACATAATCAATTAAGTCCTGCAATAAAAAAATAGCTGGAAAAATCAAAATAAAATACAGGAAAATACCAAAGCATTGCTAAGTCACACAATGAAGTATTTATAAGTTAAGGCACATTTAAAGTCTCATTTTAGTTCTTGCCATATTGAAAGGCAGACGGACAGAATTAAGAGCACAGGGACAAAATTCTAGTATTTTCCAGCTTTAGAGCCTACTTAGCATAACATGAAATACACTGCCTGTTGCATTACCACTCTGCTAGCGTGTGCTAGCCAACACTTCCTATTTTAAGACCCTATTCTCAGTTACTCCTAAAGCTTGCCAAAACTTGTCTTTGGATAAGATTACATACACTGCCTCCAGCTGATTTGTAGGAAAGAATGAAAATGACTTAATCATTTCTAAGAAAGAAGCACAGGGAAAACATGCAGCTTTACTTATATTCAAAGAATTCTTGAGACTGATTAAGAAATTCTTCAAGTTTCAGAAAGAGGGACATGAAATTGAACATAGAGACTGTTGGTATCATTAGTGGACTTTTTGCTGTTCCTTTGAAAAACCACATATTTGGGCATACGTGGAACCTTTGAAAAGTTTGGACTTGCACATGCTTGCCAGCCTGATAACAGCTGAAATCTCCAGCCATTTTCTCTCTACCACAAGTAGATTGAACAGAACGATCCCTGCAGTAGCTGCTGACTGCCACGTTGCCACTCATTAGGGTGCAAAAATTAAGGTCAGTTCTCCTGTGCTTTCAAAACTCCCACTGCTTCCATCCCCTTAGCATGGAACAAAACACCACCCAGTTCAGAGTGAGGATCAAGAGATAGATTTGGGTGAGCAAGGAAGATGCCAGGGTATTGAGAAAGGGGCCTGGAGCATGTGGTGTCCAGCAGCCTGGGACGGGTCTGAGCCCTCAGGCCACACTCGGGGCATGACAGGCTGGTGAGGGAGACAAGGGCTGAGGCAGCTCCCTGTGCTGCCAGGCCAGGGCTGCTGCCCCACAAGCAGTGGGAGGCCAGCAGCTCTCAGCCCCCCAGGCTTGTGCTGGCCAGGCAAACAGTACCACACTCAGCAGGATGGAGGAGAGAAGGCAGCAGAGCAGCCAGAAAAGTGGGGCCACCATGGTGGTGCAGGCCAGGGCACGAGGCAGGCCGGGCACCGCAGCGACCTTTCCCGTCCACCCCGAGCGCGGCCGCGGCAGGGCCGAGCGCAGCCGGTGCCGTCACTGCGCACGCAGCACCCGGCCGCCCCCGCTGCCGGCCTCACAGCACGAAAGCCGCTTCCCCACTCAGGAAGGCCTGGCCAGGCGGGGAGGAAGAGGCAGCCCCTGCGCCCTCCCCTGGGAAAACGTCAGGACCCGTCACACAGGGTGGGAGAGGCAGAAAGGAGGCGCCTGTGGCACCGGGCGCCTCCCTCCAGCGCAGGCAGCAGCCAGGGCTGCTCCTCCCTCAGCGCTCCAACCACAGCTCCCTTACGGGAACACCGCACACGTCCGGGCCCTTTGTGAGAAGGGCGATGGATGAGGTAATAGCCAACACACACGCTGGGCTTGTCTGGGGGCTGCTGAGCTCACGTCACTGAAGCGTTTTGTAAGGGCAGCATTAACACCACCAGAAAGCCAAGCATGACAGTTTCAAAATACCTTTTTCTGTCCTTTTTACTCATGAAGGCGGGAGTGTTGTTACTTGCTCGCTTAGTTGCTGCAAAACCATAAGCATAGGTGACATCACATGAGGGTTTTCTTCACTGATACCTAACAGAAAGCATTAAATTGCAGGATGGAATTTTTGCCCAAGTTACTAGTCATACACTATTTAACTAGACATTGCCCTCAAAGGGTCCTGCATCCCTCACTCCTTCCATTTCCAATCCACCAGTATAGCAACTAGCTCAGAAAGCAGACAAATATTCACAGGAGTTTTGATGTGAAAGAACCCCACTGAGGATTTTACACAAGTAACTTTATCTTCATTCATCCCAATAGAGAACTGAGTCCATAAATTGAGAAAAACTGAGCTGTTAATCTGAACTTCAGTCAGAAAAGCAGAACTAGTCATGAGCCCATCAAAAGCAGAGGGAAGCACTCAGAATACCCCATTACTACACAGCCCTGGTGTGGTACCGCAGTGTCCTGATATGTGGGGAAAGCCCAGGACCATGAGGTCATAGGGCTGCACTAAGCACTAACGCAGGTAGCTGCAGAGTGTGTTAGTCCCACAATTCTTCCTCAAACCTTAGGAGCAAAGAAATATTTAAATAAGGATGATTGGAAGGTAAACTGCAAGGCAAGAGTTAAAAAGAGCCCCATCTTTGTGAAGGCAGGTTAGCTAGGTTAGTTTTGGGCACAAGTCAGCCACAGAATCCCTCTATTAGCCTGCACACACCTGGAAAACAGCCAAAGACTATTTAGATGAAAATGCCAAGAGATTTTGCTGAAGGATGCTTGTAACAAGTCAGAAGACTCGAATGGAAGGGTTTAGAAAACATTAATATTACAGGGTTGTAGACTACTACAAAACAGTTTTTATATTTACTTTACTGTTTACCTTTAGTGCAGGTTTAGGTCCTTCAAATTTCCAAAATATCTTTATCTGCTATACAGCTGCTGAAGTTGCATGCATACTTTCCATGAAACAGACTTGATATTCCAAAGAGCAGGGCTTTAAACAGGGTTAGAAAACTGAAGAAAATATTTTCATAAACTCAAGACGTAGTTCTAAGTCACTTAACAGGAGTTGTTTGATTGAACTAGGACTAAGTCTCTTCTTAAGGGAAGGAATGGGGAAGAGGCAAAAATAGAACCTCTCAAACCAACTAAAACCCATTTTGAGGTAGAAAGCTTTTAGATAACTGTTGAGTGCCTTAGACATATAAAAGCTACTTGAGGTTAACTAGGAGCAAGATGGGGTAACAAAGCAAGGATACTATGCTGAACCACCATGCTTTCTCCCCAGGTTTGGAATACTAGTAGCAAGAAAAGGTTACAGAAGGGAAGCTTTACAGGATACATACCTTCCTTTACAGCCCTTTGATCTTATAACCAGTTTCCAGCAGATTCTTAAGATAAACAGTCATTCTGAGTTCCAATTGAGCTGAGCAACTACTTTTATATCTTCCAGGAGCATCAATTGCCCAAACAGCAAACTGGGGCTTCAGTCACCTATAGTTTACTAAGTGTTTAAAGACACAGAATTTAATGTGAAGTCTGGAAATATCAAGGACAGGGAAAGAGTGTTTCCAGTCTCTTCACATCAAGTTGATTATAACATGTTATCATTAGGCAGATTATTTCCTCTTCCTCCTCCCTAGCCCCTAAAATAGAGCTAGGGCTTAATTTTAAGCACATCTAACCTACAGAAAAATATACCAAGGAAAGACTAAAGATTGAGTTTCTCTTTGAAAGACAATATTTTATAGCACATACAAAAATACTCTGAAAAAACATACAGCTTCATTTACAAAAACATCAAGCTAAAGAAATTACAATAGGAAGATGCACAGCATTTGTTTCATATGATTAGAACTTTTTCCCACTCCCCAAGATCCTGATGAACTCAACTGGGTATGCAGCTTGTTTTTCATCAGCCTGTTTACATAACTCAATCTTAGACTACTAAAACATTTCATACAATGATTCAGAACAACCTCGAGGGCTTTGGTGAAACCCCAATACCACTTTCTGCACATCAATTGCTTCCTAGACCAGCTTGCAGTAGGTAGTAGTGTCACAACAGCTGCACCTGGCGCAATGTTTAAACATACCTTTAGTCGTGTGTTTAGCTCTGCTACCCAGTGAAAACAGAAGAAAAACAAGTCTGTTTGGAGGAGTCTTAAGACAAAAAATAACATGGCCTGAGACATTTCCACCATCTCTTTACCTTGGTAGCATCCTCTGTTGCCTTTTCTTCAATATTTACTGATGGGCCTCCATGGGAGGCAATACCTATCACTTGTGTAGTACATGGCTGTGCTAGACAGTGGAAACTACTGCCTGTGGCAACTGAGCACCATTGTGATAGATGCACAGGAGTGTAAGTGCCAAATGGGATCAAATTTAAGATCACAATATCTTAAATTAGCTAGGAAAGCATAAGCAGATGCAAACACATTCATACATACTTCAAACCAGAATGTGGTTCCAGTGACTAAAACCCCATTCCCATGCACTCTGAGTCCAATTTACAGTACAGGTTGCTTTTTGTGGCTTTTTCAGCTAGTGACTGTTAAGTCTGAAAAGACTAATAGGGACAGCTGTAAAGAGGGTATACAGAAAATGGTTCCAAAGGAAGCAAGCATCAGCTAACAATACTGAAAAACTGAACACCATGGTTTTGTAGACAGTGGCTTGTCAGCAGACGATCTTGGAAAAGCTACACAGTAATAGCAGCATCCTACAGCATCTGCAGGCCAAAAGGCAGAGAAGAATATTGAACTAGCCAGGTTATATTTAAGAACTTCCCATACAGTAAAAGCAACCCTCCATACTTTGCTGGACAGTAACTGCATGACAACATCATGAACCACTAAAATATCCATTATCTTTACCTGAAGAGACACTTTTGTTACCGATTAAGGGTCAGTCGGATGGATCTCTTAATAATGCGAATGTTGTTTGTTGGAACAGGTGATGAGGAATCTGGTAGCTCTTTACTGGAAAGCCTCTGCAACACAAAGATGTCACATAGAAAAGGAAGTTTTAAATGCATTAGTTGAAAAATAGCAGCAGATAAACAAATCCTTTTCTAGCTAAATCTATATCTGTATCTACAAAGGTATCAGGATCAAATGCACAGGTTTACAGAGAAGGTTGTTTTTCTGCTTGTTTGCTTACCACATCAGAGAGATAAAGCGTGTCGCCTCTGCAAACTTTGTTCTCTCAGGAATTAATTGCTTCAAATCATGTCAGGAAATAAGTTAACAGCATAACTGAGGAAACTAGTATTCTTCTGGCTAGCAGTGATACCCTATATTCCTGTGTTTTGGATCACAGTTTACTTCCGATCTCATAACCCTCAGTCTCAGAGTTTTACATCTCACAGAGGAGTTAAAGCCACTTATACTCCTCAGAGTTTCCAAATCTTGACACAAACTGGTATACAAGTATTCAAGATAATAGCTCAGAGAACTTTTCAAAGATCTGCAAGAAATATATGTATTTTCCCCTCCTCAGGAGGAAAAAAAAACAAACTGGGAAACAAGCTGGGACAGGTCTCAAGTATATGCATACATGGTTCTTCAAGTGCAGTAGCTTTCTAACTGCAGCTTAAGTTTGGCAAGTAAACCTGGAAACCTCACTGTGTCTAGCCATTCAATTTGCTGGAAGCACAGCAGCCAAAGCTGACCGGCTGCCCAGAAAAAACAAGCTTATAGTAATTAACACAAAATCTTTATACATGTGATGGAAATTCTAGTTTTGATTTACCTGGGAACATAATGGCACAACAGATAATACCTGTGACCTTGATGTGTCAATAATTGGAATGGGCATGGGTTTTCTTTCAAGACCATCCTAGAAAATATAAAGTGATTAAAAGCATCATCAAATTCATGGTATTAAAAAACCCCAGTCAAATACATCCATAGATACCCTCAACGTCCCTAAGGACCAGGGAAAATACTAAGGTTTTTGACAGCCCAGGAGCATGCATAAAATACTTCAAATCTGTCTAATGAAGAGATGCTGCTAATAGGGCCATATTTTGGTTTGAGCACATGCCCTCAAGAGATTATACTTCAGTAGCAAACCACACTCAGTAAGCAGCTTTTTATGCTTCCTTTGAGGTCAGCACTCAAGTCTTTATACTACCACATTATCTAGTAGTACCATTGGATAAGTAACAATAAGGTAATGTTACACATGGGTGTAGTATTTGAGAAGGGAAGACCAATACATGCTGCAGTAGAAAGTTGTGTTTTTGTTGTTTTTCTTTTAAATAGAAAAGATCAGCAAATGCACTACTTAAGTGGAGTAATCTAGGCACTAGAGCATTCAGATTTTCAGTTATTGCACTTTGGGTAAAACCACCTCAAAATTACATTTTCTGTAGATTTCCTCTTCACATCATCTGGATTGCCACTGTCTTTGAATGCCGAATCCTGGGCAATTAACTAGAAGAACAGAATACACAGAGTCAAAATAACTGCGACATTAAAGTTGCTTTCATAATTGGCTACAGCTTCCAATCAACATATTAGAGGTATTAACAAAAATTCTTAAAGTGACATTTAAAGAAAAATACTAGCACCATAGAAATCTCAGGAGTCTTGATACTCACTCCTGGAGCCTGTACTTGAAATATCTGGTACTATTTTGTAGTACCAAAGGCTCAAATTCTTTAAGTGTCAAACATGAGCTGCTTCTTATTCTTTGACTCTACCTCAAGGAGGATGTCAAATGCACAAGAGCAGTTATTTTTGTATCTTATATACAGAAAATAACTCAAGCGTTAATCTAAAGCTTCCACCAAAACAAAATCTAATAAGCAATTTCATGCTTTCTCTTCTTAATAGCAGATAGCCTGTTAAACAGATTTCCTAAACTGCAAAGGCTTTCAATTTATCTGCTAGAACAGCTTAACTCTTGCTTGTAAACCTGTAATATTCGTATCCATTTCAGTAAGACGATTGAAAAATGTTTGCTGGATTGCTTTAAGAGTTGCTCCCAAATGGGCCAGCTTATTTAGCAATTGATCATGACAGCACAGTGTAAGATAAAAAAAGTAACTGCACTACCAAAACCAAAACTAGTGTCACATCTTAGTGTAACTGGTATATGTTAGGTTCAAAACAATTTTGCATACTTACAACCTACTAAAGCTCCCATGATGTTTTAGTTGCACCATTCATCTTGCAACCTAGCACTGTTTCAAGCCATCCCCAGGCTTGCTATCTACCAGCTTTTACCTTTTCTTTGTCTTTCAGTCTTTTAGGGCATTCTTCTGAGGCAGGCGAGCGCGGTCGTTTTGGTGGAGCATTTTTAGAAATTACAGTTGGAGTCCCTTGTAGTTCTTGTTGTCCTTGGACAAGATGTGTTCTAAGCCGAGAAATTGTGCCGTGTCCTACCACGGTAGGAATGGTGTAACCAATGCAAGGAGGTCCTGATGTTCTTATGGTAACTCTAGCCTCCATTTCTGTAGGAGACACCCAGCTTTTAGAGTCCAACCATGACATTAAAGACTATTTCCCCTCCACCACCTTAATACATACTTGAACCAATTATTGGAATGGACAGTCCCTTAGACACCGATGGGATGGCTACATTAGGTATCTTCTCCCTACTGCTAGCACCAGCAGCTCTTTGAATTCCAGCATTTCTGTAAAATCAAGTTTTTGAACGCTTGAATTACAAAAATAGTTTATAAAATAATGTACATAGTTTCAGGAATTCATGCAAAACAGATGGCTACTTTCTTAGCTTCATGGTTTAGCAAGTGTGGTGGCAATGGATTTACAGTTGTACTTGATCTTGAATCATAGAACCATTATGGTTGGAAAAAGACCTTATCACAGTTCTGCTGAGCAAAGACAAACTAGCAGGTATTCTAGCAGGAGATCTTCATTTTGCTGAACTTCACCCTGAAAATTTAAACCTAAACTTTTTTATGCAGTAAAGCAGAGTCATCATGTTCTAGTTTTGCTTTCCAGCCTAAAAACTTAAAAGCAGTATGGACTGCTGTATGTTATCTGCTCCATATATACATTCTCCCCAAGTTCTGTATACTTGCACAGCACTTCTCCATTACTGAACTGGGCCCCAGGGCAACATCAAATGTTGCGCTCGCTATTAGGCTAGTACTCCTTATTCCTCCGGGCAGAAGTACTTTGTGGGCAAATGAACTTCTCAAATAACTGTCACAGTTCTTAGACCATCCACTCCTAAGTTTACAGTACTAAGTTGGTGGTTTGGTTGCATGATTAGAGATCACTACTTCATTGAAGTTAACCCCACCAGCACTAACCACACCTTTCACTAGAAAGAACAGTTACCTGGTCAAGTGCTCCATGTTCACATTACACACAGGCCTAAGTGGATTTATATTCAGGACCAAATCACTTCTCCAACACCAAGTTCCTCTTTACTCCTACATGGTTCTGTACATTAGTTTGAAAGATTTCTTAGCCTCCACCAGCCCGACTGGGGTGTCAGCTTTGTTTATAAGCCACTGGAATAATCCACATGCTTGTGGTCTACAGATTCCAACAAGAATCCTAGAACACATTTATACTGACAGACAACAGTAGCTTCTTCACCACTCCAAGGTTATAGTGCTAACCTTTCTATTTCTGCTGCAGAGGTGTCCAATTTAGATATCCTATTTAACGAAGGGGAATTATATGGTGTTCTGCAGTCCGCGTCTCTGGAAGTCTCCAAACAGCTTCCATCTGAAGAGGCCCTTTTGGACTGAAGTCCACTAGCACTGTGACTAATATCTGGCATGCTTTGCTGAAACAACAGTTTAGAATGTGAGAATTTAAAAGAATAAGCAAGCAAAGGAAAGTGTTTCCCAAAGAGCCAAAATTTTATTATACCTTCTTTTTCTTCTGTAAGTTTTCTGCAGGTAAAAAATAGTGGAGCTGCTTTCTCTTCACATGAGCTGCCTCAATCTTCATACCTTCTTTCAGCATGTTAAGGTTGCTAGCCTGCCTGTAAACTAAACAAAATTTAGTGTTATGCCTCTTAATGGGGATGTTGAGGCTATACATAAGTTCTTCAGGAACAGCAGCTTTTAAATTTGTTCTCCTCATAAGCCAAGCTTCCAGCACAGCAGAACATAAAATACTAAGCACTGTGTATAACCAAGATGAATGTGAGCCAAGAGGCCCATGACACATGCAGACTGGAATAGCTACATCATAGCTATTTAAGTTCATGTTTAAGGTCTGTTATAGGCTTTAGCTAATTGCATATATTTGAGTTGCTTTAACCCAAAGGAGTTGTTTTAACCCAAAGGGTTTAACTGGCAGTTAAACCAGGCAGTTTTCCCATTGAGAACAACAGATGTAAAGGACTTCCGCATGTAATTGTTGTGACCAGAAAAATCACATAGTTCAGATTGTACCACTGTAAAGATTATCCATAGTATTAAACGTCTAAGGGCATGAGTTTTGTTTAAAGTTCTTTGCCCCATCACACTCATTTCAGACATAAGCAACTAAGTTTCCTTAATTCTTCAAGATGACTATTCAAAAGCCTAACAGCACACAAGCATTTCTAAAAGATACAAATGCATTCAGGCTGGGAGGAAACAGAATATGGAATAGTCTGTCCTTACAAATAACCCCAACCACTCCAAATCCATGGTTCTAGCAGTGTCTAACATTTGCATTATAACTACTTTTACTGCTCAGCCTACCAAAAGGTAACAGCAGGAAGATGAACATGCATATTCACATGCTAGATTACATGCAATCATATTGTGACAACTAACTGGCTTTCCAAGTAGGGAAGACCCTTCTGAGAAGAAACTGTAAACTAGCATTAACAGTTTATTTAGAATTGTATTTAGATTCCAAATGGCTTTGTCAAGGGCTTTGACAAATACAGTTAAGTTCACTGCAATGGATATAGCCAAGCTTCAGGTCTGACCACTCACTTCATGAGGTCTAGTTCCTTCATGGATGTTTACTGTAATCTGCAGAACTGCCATCTGGTTATACTTGCAGATTTATTATATGCCTATGTCAAACACAGCAAAACAAAATCTTTGCTCATCCACTAGAGCAAGTCAAGTTTAGTGACACTGCCTTGCACTGAATACAGCAATTTAGCCCTGGCATCAACTGAATTTGCTCTCTTTTTTCTAGTACATTTTGCTTACTCGAAAGGGTCTTCACCTGCTGCATGACTGTGGTGCACACTAGTTACTGAGCTTACTTTAGCAAAGGGTCAAAAAAAGAAACTTTAATATTCTATACATTCTTCTTTATAAAGAGCACACACCAGAGGAAGCACAATTCATTTCACAAAATAACTTCCACTTGAATCAAGTTAAATCCTTAAGACTAAAACAAGATAGACTTACCTGTATCTGTGAATGACTGTATATCATATGTTAAATCAATGTTAACACTTTCTGCATTTTCCACTTTCCTAAATATGATTCCAAGAAACCACATTGACACATATTCACTCCTGGAACGACAGATTCACAAGTCTCACTTATGCACAGATGCCAGGTCCATTTGGACACTAGCATCTAGTCTCAAGAAGAGAGTAAGCAAAACATCCTACACTATTTAGTGATACACAGCAGTTAATACTTAGAATAAGCCTTTACCCACGTATCACCATATTTTTAAATGAGAGCTTCAAAGTAAGTGGAGCTTATAATCTTACATGTTCAAAACATTGCCTGTGAGATTCTGTACTGACAAAGCAGTGTTCCCTTAGTTCATCTCACAGATGACTGTGACTGAATACCAATAGGTTAAAACATAGTGGCCAAACTCAGTTTAAGAAAGTTAACAAAACTCACTGTTTACAGTGTTCTTGGTTGCCAGGAAAAGACTGTGGATTTACATGTGCAATATTTATAAACTCATTCCTCTCCAAGTTTCCAACCAGCACACGAATTTTAGATTCAACAAGGCCAATCCTAATAAAAAAGATTTGTTTTTTTTTTTTTTTTACCATATCCAGCACAATAATGTTATATTACATAGTGTTAGTCAAAAAGGTTAGTCAAACATTAAATAGTAAGTGTCATTCAACTAAGATATTAGATCTGCGTAATGTAGAATTTCCTTAAACTGCAGAACACACCATCTAAGTAATATTTCAGTTTTAAAGGTTCAAAAGACTGAGCCATTCAGATTTGCTACCAATGTAGATGAAGCCCTTCAACACAGAACCCATGACAAAGGCAGTCATAAGAAGCAGGCCCAGTATCTCAGGGTGAACTTGAAAGTGAGCAAAATTCCTCTTTTTACTCCAAACAGGAAGGGGAAGAGTAGGTCAGAAAAGAACACTTGATCACAGCTATTCAATTACACCTGGATGGAGATACAATTCCTCCTGCAGACTGATCAGCGAAGTTCCCCTCCAACCTAAACAGGAAGCATTGTTCCTTTAGTAAAGGAACAACCTAGGCACCTTAACTTCATCAGAAGCTTGCCCAAGATCAGAATAACCTCAAAGTTTTTCATTTAAAGAATTGCCACTCGCTGCAGTTAAATAATACACTAACTTGGAAACCAGTTAAAAACCTGGAGGTTCTTCAAGCACTTCTGCAATTTGACCTGTCTGCTAACCCACTGCAATTTAACCCACCGAAATGCCAACATTTTCAGGACTGAACCCAAGAGATCCAAGTCCACTACTAGATTAAGATACTGCAATTGTGATTTATCAGCATTCACATGCTGTCTTGAGTGTCAGCATGTTCCCCTCAGAACAAATAGGCTTCTTTCACCTCACCAGAATAGAGCAGGCCTTGGTAGGTTGACTACATAACAGAGGAATTCAGTGTTGGGTGCAGTTAATTGTAAATTAAATATTACATTCAGTAGTAAAGTTTGAAATGCAGCATTTTAAGAAGGTCTAGAAGATGTAGATTCAGTTCTCCAGTGGTCATTACTTGCTGATCACACCAAGTACTCCACGGTTGCTTCAGTCTCTGTAACAAAGAACTTCTAACTTGCATGTGTTGGCCCTAATTTCTCTGCATCTACTTCTCCAGATGATTCAGAGATCTGACTTTGAGCTGTACACACATTATCCCCTTTTGTCCCTTCTCCCCATGACTCATTCTTTAGGTTAATTCCCCAAACAACTTTAATGTTAGTTACAAGATTTACCAGATGAACTTGTTACTTCAACTGATTCTCTATATGATGCTAAGCTGTACTCTTTAATACTATGGCAAAACATAACTGAAACTCAGTTCAATGTTCTGCTATGTATTGAACCCACATTCAAAGAGTCTTACCACTCCAAATGATGCTCTTCAGTAATGGCACTAGCAGTCAGTACAATATAATGTCTAAAAGAAAATGAAAATCTTTGTTTAATTTAAGTGAAGCCAAAACAACTGCCATACATATATGTAGAATGAATTCAAAACAAGAATTATATCCTGTATTCCATTCAGTATTAACTGAAGAGAACCCAATTATACCCCTTAGGATTACTTTAAATTACAGTCAAAGTACCTTAGCTGTGTAAATAAAAATGGTGTCAGCAGAATGCTATGAACAGTTTCTGCATGCACCTCTGCACTCACTTATCAGAAGTTATCTGATTGCCTCCGTTTTCTGAGGAAATAAGCATTATGGCCACCTTCTATTGAGAAGGAAAGCTTAAATCCTCTGTGCTAACCAGTATACAGATTATTTCAAACACAGACAGCTTTCATACATACTTATACTTCTGAAAGAAGTTTGGTGGCTCTAGGAGCTTTGGCCAGTCTGATTTCCCTTGAAGAATCTCATTTGTAACTGCAAGACCTGCAATTAAAGAAAAAAATCAATAAGTCAGCCTGAGTTATGAACTCTACAAGGCAAGATCTGAACACTCATACACAGATCAAAGGACACTAATTCCCTTGACACAAGCTACTCTACATTAAAGCATTAAACTTTTCCTAACAATTAATAAATATGGTAAGAACTTAGAGTCTTTACCATGTTTGAACTCCTCCACCATTACAGCTCTTGTTGATGTAGATACATTGTACGTGGAGTTCTGCTGTGGATACGCTGGTGTGATTATAGGCATTACATGATACCGGTCAGCTGGATTCACCTGTGGCAATAAAACATTTCTGCTTAGCATAAATTTAGGATCCAAGACAACTTCAAGGCTTTTGAATTAAGTGCCTACATACCCTAGGGTCCCATACAGGTAAGTTAAGATCACTCTCTTCAGGCTGTTTCAGCAATACAGGTTTTGGCCACTCCCTATATAACAAGGATCAGTAACTAGTAATTATCAATGTAAAGCTCAATCATGTAACTAAAGACTTGTATCAAAAACACACTGCTAAATCAATAACTAGCTTTACAAGACTTGCTTTTCAGTACAGCTTAGTGTCAAACAATTTCTTACCATTTTGAGAAAACCAAGAAGAACTTGTTAACAAGAGTGGAAGCCAAAGCATTTGGATAGAGTTGACACGTTCTTGCTACTAGCATAGCCCAGGAAACTCCACCAAGAAATCCCAGCATATTGGAGTAGATTCCACGTCCTAGAATGCACATTTAGTTAGCCTTTATTCTTTCAAAAGGTATTCTCCCAGTAAATATAAGTATATCCCTTCATATTCACAGCACCAGCTTTACAATCTGTAAATTACTTGGTATACTTCAGCCTCAATGAAGTTAAGCATGCTTGCAGTGGGATACAGGGAAGAACCTTGCTTCTTACAGTGATAAGAAACAACTCCACTTCCCAAGACATTACTATTCTGAAATATACTCTTTCTTACAGATAGATACTTAACTTCCTTTAAGGGTTC
>JAVCKT010031972.1:0-11124 GCA_032273925.1 Rhynchotus rufescens | reverse complement strand
AGGGGGGTTGGACTCGATGACCTCTGAGGTCCCTTCCAACCTTGGGCATTCTATGATTCTATGATTCTATGAAATAGAGCTGGCTAAAATTGCAACTAAGGAAATTCAGTTTCCATCACCAGAAGTTTTTAAGAACAAGCAAGATAAACATTTTTCAGGAAAGGCAGACAAAGTTTGTCTTGTCATTTTGTTCATTCTCTTCCCTCAGGGCATCCTGAAATCCCTTTCAACTCTATATTCTATGATTTAAAGTCAATTCCCTACACATCCAAATTATTTAATAAGTCACTGTATTTGTATTTCTAACCTGAAGGAATATGGTGGAAATATTTTTGAAAAGGTTATACTCCTTGGTTGTTACAATTCTAATTAGTATGATTAGTGGATACGAGTGAGACAGTATTTGCAAGAAGTATAACTGCAGTCTATGGTCTGTTCATCACTGGAGTTTCCATTTCTACTGTGACATTTTCTAGTTGAAAAAACAGAAACTTCATAAAAAGAAAGAAAAAAGAGAGAACAATCTCTTTCATGCAGTGAATTCATCAGTCTCACTATGCCATTTTACTCCTTGCAAAGACAAAAGCATCTTCTTATGGTGCTCTCATCTCCTGTAACCAAACATCTGTTCTCTGTTGAAGCAAATAGTTTATAATCAACTGCATTTATTATTGTTCTTTAAACAAATTCCCTTGTGTTTCATCCCATGGCATTCTTCACAAAATCCTGAATATTTCATGTAGACACAGAAGCATTGCCCAAATGGAAGCATGTTCTCTACCTCTGTTATCATTTAGTTTGATGCTATGCCTAACTGTTGTTCATCTTTTGTGTTTTCCTTTAGTCGCTCATATGCAAAAAGCTAAGATAGGTCAACCCTGAGCACAGCACAATTGGCTATCTGAGCCTGGTAAACAAAAGAACATAAAATTACAAGTAATGGAAAAAGAATGCAAACTGTGCAAAAGAGTCTACAATAATACTTACCAAAAATAGTCTACTATAATACCTGCCACAATGTCCTCCCTCTCTGCTTGTCACAAAGGCCATTTTTATTATGGTCTTTGTGACAAGCCAATAAACAGAAAGGAAATAAACAAAACAAACAGAAAGGAAAAGCCTCTCAAAAGCCTGATCAAGCTCAGAAAGGCTTTCTTAACAAAATAAATATCCAGATAGAGTAATGGCATTCTGAAATCTACCCTACTGGATATATTTCTGTTTCTTTTTTAGAGAAAGAACTTCTGCATTATTGGATAAGAAATTAACTTCTTTTTTGCAGGGGTGGGAGGTGAGGACTAAATGGCAGACATCATCTGACTTGTAAAGGGGAATAATTTAAGCGTTATTCCAGTTTTGCATTTGCCTGCTAGATCCAAAAACTATATATAGGCCAATAAATAAAAAAAATATATATATTAAAAAAAAGGCAGGGTGAGAATGGGCAGAAGATGTGGAAGAGATGCCAGAATACAAAAATCTTTCAGATATCTGCATTTTTTTCTGAATTAGCAAATGCTCCTCCTGCATTCAAAGGAAAACCAGAAGCATACCTGAAACAGTGATGGCTTCTTATTATGCCAATTTTTCAGTCATTGCTTTACATAGGAAAAAAAAAAAAGAAAAAAAGACTAGAGAGAGGCAGTGGTCCACCACTCGCCACCATGTCTTGTCCATTCACTGCAGCTGCCACTGTAGCTCAGCTCTGTCCCCATGGCAAGCAGTTCTCACTGGCTGGCATCACAGTGGGTAGCCTCTCGACACTGCATATAGACTGTGTAAGCAACACAAAAAAGCCCAATAGCCTTGCAAAAGCCAATTTGAAAAGTAAAGAAAGCATGCCAAAATCTCTCTCACTTCTACCAGCACAAGCTGTTTACAAGGCTAGAAACCTTCCTTTGAATTTTATTTCAAAAAGTTCAGAGCAAGACTCAGAAAGGAACAAACATCACTTTCCCTTACTGTCATATTTACATTCCTTCAGCATGTAGTCAGACTATTAATAAATACTTTACTATTTTAATTCACATTTATTTTTTAATTGCTTTTAAATTTTGCATTGGAATTTCTGAATATTGATATTACTTTTTATTACCAGAATATGTTTGTATCATTTTCCTTTTTCTCCCCTCAGGTTGTCTAAGTATACATAGGTAAATATCTCAAGAGAGTTTATCTGATCCAAAATATTTCTCATGTAAAAGAAGAAAACTAAGAAGTTCTAAGAAGAACAGAGTTAGCTCTCTGCATAAGAAAGAATTTCTTTCATATGAGAGCAGGTACTGTATACATATATTTTTAAAGAATTCCTGAATTTAAATGTTCCAGAGAAAATTTTCACATGAAATGCTTTTTTAAGAAGGGGAAGAAAATATACCTGCGGCAATATCAACATGAAGCCTTCTCCAGTTCTCTGCTCTGAATGTCACATTTTGACAAATGACCTCTTTTACCATTGTTTACCTATGAATCTCTGCCATTCTTAAAAAAAATACATTCTATGTGCATATAAAGTTTCCATTAAACTATACTTTTGCAAACCTGTACTTTAAAAACATAAAAAAATCATTCTGTTTCATGGTAACAAAATATATTCTTCAACCCAAAACAAATCTGATATGATGAAACTGTCAGTTAATTAAAAGCTTCAGTCTGAAACAGAAGTGTGTGCAAAAGTAATGAAAACTGTAGCTGTGAATATGAATAGTGCATACATATGCAGTAGCTGAATTTGCAAATTTGACAAACCTATCAGTATCAAGCAGCTTCAAGGCAAGTATAAGAGCTGTCTTGAGCCATATAAAATGACTCTGGAATGGGGATGACTATTGGAGCACTCTTTTTCCTATCACTGAAGAACAGGTATTTGGAAAAGGGCCTAAAAATAGTGTACTTCTGCATTAAGGGGAGATTCCAGTCCTACAGTTAACTGGAAGGAAATCTGAATGATTCTTCAGGCTGGTCATTCTAGCTCCTGCAAAAGGGCCATCAGGGATTGTATGTCCTGTTCTCATATCCCACAGTGATAGTGCACTGAGGATGTCTCAATCAGGAAGGATAGCACAGCTTTTTTGATGTTAAGAGTACATTGTTGCATCTTACCACATATGAAGACTGCTGGAATGCAAA
Organism: Rhynchotus rufescens; assembly: GCA_032273925.1. Lineage (NCBI taxonomy): Eukaryota > Metazoa > Chordata > Aves > Tinamiformes > Tinamidae > Rhynchotus > Rhynchotus rufescens. The sequence goes on along the minus strand of JAVCKT010031972.1, from coordinate 7,995 downwards.
GACATGGAAAATCAGCAGGATAGTAAAGGTGCTGACAACTGGACTGGGATGAGATAATGTGAAAATTTGTGAAACCAGTGAGATGCGGTGGAACAACACTGGCAAAATGCTGACAGAAGAATATATTTGTTGAAAGGATATGCTTGCTGAAACAGTGAGTGACAGGATTGCCAAGGAGAATTAGATGGCTGGGTCACTGACCAAACAACAGGAAAGTTTCATGGCTATAAGATTACGCATGACTAATACTGAGATGGGAATGGAATTTGCTCAAGAGGAACAGTGTTAAACTAGCAGGAAATTAGGGAAGACAGCAACGGCACACACCTGTTGGAGTTGCAGGCTCAGGAAAAAAAAAAAAAAAACAATTTATTACTTGTTTATATAAAAAATGAAGCCAAAACATGACCCAGATGTACTCAGAATAAAATCACTGCATGAGATCCCCTCTTAGTCTCGAGAAACTCTGCAGACAAGAAGAAAGAGATGAAAAATAATCTGGCAGTTTTAAACACATAAAATTATTAAAGAGGAAAGGAGCATCCAGAAATATCAAATTGCAACTGAAATAGTCTATATCCATCTTTGGTATAAACCAGTATTAGCTCTGCTAATGTCAGTGTACACCAGTTGTTGTGCCCCATTGACTCTTTCTGCTCACTGAACAGCTTCTTCTGGTGGTACCTTGATGCAAGCAAGAATCAGAGGTGCTGGTTTAGCGCCTCACAAAAATTCAGCATATCAGAGATAGCAGAACTGTTCTCAGTCTGAGAAAGAGCAAACAAAAGAAAAGCTTTGAGCTGGGGACTATGATAATTCTAGAGGTGGTCTGCTTCATTAACCTCCCAATGATGCAAACGGTGGGTGATAGCAGAAAAGCCATCAGCTGAAACAGCTCAAGGAAATATGACGAGAAATCAGAAGTAGTAATATAAAATGTGACGAGAAAGATCTCGGTGAATGGGAAAAAACAAGGAAAGGGAAGATGCAAATAGGAACTGACAGCAAGAAACTGCTTGGGATCGTAAATGAGCTCAGTGGAAAGAGAAGCGTGGCGCTCGTTGGGCTGGAACTACTGAATTATGGGATTACTCCCCCAGAACTCAGCACAGCAGCATCTCCCAGCCACCAGAGCAGCTCTAGTTTTATTACACTGTAGAGCTCCTGGCCTTTCTCAGCCTGTCCTTGTAAAGGCATTTAAGTCGATGATGAATAGAAAATTAACCAACCCCTTTCTTTTCTTTTCTCTTCTTTTCTCATTAAATTAGTGAGAAAAGGTAAATGTTATTTTCTCCCTTGCTGTCTCAGCTGTTGACATATGAGGAGCTAACAGAGAAGATGTAATTCAGAGCTTTATTGCTCTATCTTCAGAGGCGCTAATGGCAACTATTGAAACTGCAGCACATTCATTTTCAACAAGTATTGTAGCTCATGTTCAATAGTATTCAATGCTTTCTAAGTTTACATTAGGCCAAATTCTTCCCAGGATGATTTCACAAAGCTCCGGCATGGAAGCTCTGAGATCAAAAAGAAAGAATCAGAAGGGCACAGCTAGAGTATGCTTCACATTTTTCATTAAAGACACAGGAGATTTGCTTTTTTAGGTAGCATGGAGGAGGAGGAGGAGTTTGGTCTACTCAGTCTTGAGTTATTTTTTTTAGGCCCAGATATGGAATAGAACAGATGCAAGAAGGATGCATTTTGTGAAAAACAAACACTGTGCTCACCTTTCCTTCATCTTGGTTGTCCTTCTATTTTTCCAGGTCTTTTCTTTTTTCACAGAGAAATAAAAAGTAGGGACACCTTCTGTGTGGTCTGTTTTTGGAAGGTATTTGGAAGAAGACATCTGGAATGACAGAAGAGCTTTTATTCAGCTGTCTACTACCATTTTTGCCCATGTGGGACCATGAATTTATGCATGTATTTTGAGACTAAGCATTCTCATCTCTTAATTGTTCTCTTAATTTTTTTAAGGAATCTGAGATTTATTCAGTGACATTGCTTATGATTCGGAACTGAGACTTATGCATTGAAGTTGGTATGATACTCTATGTTTTCCTCCCTCTTCTTTTCCTCCACCTGCAAAAACACATTCCACAAGATGCAATAGAGACAAAAACCTGGTCCCTCCCAAAGCAAAATACAACTCTTACAAAAAAAAGTGTCAGACTTGATTTATTAGTGTGCAGCCGGAGACAACCATGGGGCACAGATTTTCCACAGCAACCTGACTTTTAGTAAATACACTGCGTGGCTTTGCTATTCTGCCTCTTTCTCTAAGCACATGGCTTGCAGCAGTGCCCTACACACTACAGCAAGTAATGTTCTTTGTTTCAAAGCTTTTCGACACAAAGCAGCTCCACCCACAATCCAGTGCCGCCCACTCTGCCTCCTGAGCCCCTGTGGACATGGTCGTTCAGAGCCACTGCCTTTGTGGGGGCAGAAGGTCCCCACTCCTGCAAGTCAAGACCTGCTGCCGCATGCCGGACTTATGGTCCCAGGGGAAATGTCCAGCCCACTGATTTCACTTCACAACTCATGAGTCTTTGAGAGAGCAAAATATTCCCGAGGGTCTCCCAAACTGAGAGTACCCTCCTGCCCAAAGTAAAGCTTTGTTCCTAAAAAGACGCTGCTAAATGCTGCCTGGCAGAGGCTAAAACCTCCTGATCTGCTCCTCAGAGTTAAGGAGATGGTGCTGAGACGGTCTGGACACCACTACTCTTCCTCTGCTATGACCACTGTCTGTAATATATGTTTTCCTTGCTTGTTTAGAAACACTGTCCCATTTTGCTTTAAACCTAGAAATGTTATATTTCCTCTGGAATTTTCCAGAGCTAGGGAAGAAGGTGGTCTGCTTCTATGTTAAGGCATATGGGGTGAAATTCTAGTGTCATGAAAGACAAGAGTAAAACTCTCAATATCTCATTAGAAACAGCGTTTAATGTATGAAACAGCATTTTACTCCAGTAACTCCTTTTCTTTTGGGGGAAATATTTTTCCCTAATAGAGACACCCACACTAGCTACATATAATATAGCTTTGTAACTAGAAGAATGTAATTCCTATTTTCTTTCTGTTTCTCTTCCTTTCAGATTTATTTAATATTTCATTTTTCAGATTGAAAAACTCCATTAAGTAATCATAAAAGCTCTTGAAGAGTGCAGCCCTTTATTTTTCCACAGTTTTTATAGCACAGGTTGCTTTCCTGTGCAGCTGGAGGCATCCACTTATAGGTGAAAGAGTGGTACACTCTCATCAGCCAGCCAACTCTTAGCCAAGAATCTAACAAAAAGATTTTTTGTTTGTTTGTTTGTATATTTGAGAAGATATTCCTGTTGTTGTATCACATATTCATCTCTCCAGGAACAGTAAAAGACAAGCCCTGCCCTAGGATAATTTAAAGTTATTCTTTCCCTTCCTCTCCAAGAATTACACACTACTTTGAAGGAAAAATATATTAAGAGCAAGACATTGTGGGACTGAAGGTCAGAACGGGGACCAACGCTCTTTCTTCTCTCACACACCCTTTCCTACTTTAGGGGACAAAAATACCTACTCCTCCTTCTTTATGGTTGTGAAGGAAAAAAGAAAGGACGTGGAAGAAAAATAGAGTGTAGGACAAACTGAGACAGCCTTTATTCCTATCTGAGCTACTGAGGGTCATTAAGCTCAAGAGCAGTAGCTGTGACAGCCCTTGCCAGCAGGTCTCTGCTTCATCCCAGCTCCCCCTCTGTCTCCACCTCTGAGTCTTTGAGTGTTTGGCTTGGAGGCTGCACTTGGCTTTTCCCTCCAAAGAGAGAATCATAACAGGCCATTACCATTTAGGTACAGGGACAATGAACTGGCAAGGGGCAAGACAGCAATAGAGGATATCCCGAAGAAAAGAAAGGAAAATGAGGAAACTTAGGGGAGGCACAGGGCTGTAAGTGAATCAACAGTGGGAAGATTTTCAAGATAAGAAGAGAAAGATAGAGAAAAGGTAAAATAGTGAAAATAAGGTAAAACCTGGATGTGAAAAAGGCTTTTGAGGATAAAGGGTGATATTTAGGAGAAGACAATGAGAGCAGGTACATGAATAGATCCTGGAAAAGCCTGGGAAAGCCAAAAGACCTTTGAAAAACAAAGCTTATGACAAGAAACTAAAGACGACCTTTGGGAGATTGGGTAGGAAGTAAAGAAGCTGGAAGAGCCAAGAAAACAGATTTCTTAAAAGGACAATGAAAAATATATTTGTTAATGGAGCTGCAGTGGTGCAAGACTCCCTACTCTCTGTATGACATGTTCTACACTATCTATTAAGAATTTTGGCCAAATTCGCTCCACAGAGGCACAATGTTTTGTGTGATGGTAAATTTTATCTGCACTAGCAGAACATTAGCTAGCCAGCTGCAACCACACAATGGATAGTAGTTCATGCGGTTGAAACAGTGACTTGAAATTGCTGTAAGTATCTCTATGCTTTTCTTCAGGCTGAGCCGTTGTATATAGGTGCATACGAGGGGATTCTCTTCTTAATTGGAGAAAAAAACGTGAATTTCTTAATTCTGCTTCCTTTTGAATGAATAGGTAATAAAAGGCAGCAAATAATTTATGTTTTGCAAATAGCTTCTACTCAGGTCTAGGTTGTACAATCTTAATAGGCAAATTGTCCTAAAGCTACTTGGACTTGGTTATCAGCATGTTCAAAAAGCATGTAATGACATATCTTCTGATTGTTTCCATGTTTTTACCTCTTTCTGAGGAAAACAACTGAACCAAAAGAAGATTGAAAAAAAATGCAAATTTACCGCAATTTACTGTCCCCACACTCCTCCTCCGAGCAGAAGGAAGAACAATGATTCAGAGAAATCTAGCCAGTGACTCCTAGGTCTTCTTGATATTTGAACTGGCCCTAAAACATAGCTGATCTCCTGAACATTTGAATCAATTCCTTTGAGAATCTCTTGAGTTGAGATAGATGTGTTCTTTGATTTCTTGCATCATTCTATTACTTAATATAAAGAAGCCCTAAATATTTCAATCAGTGATGAGGCAGAGATAGCTATATAGTGAGAACTAACTAACGAGATTAACAATTAGGCATTTATCATCAAGTATATATAGCATAAGATTATCAAAAGGCCCTTATTTGCAAAATTGTAATTATAAAATAAAATGAAATCCTGTAAGTCAACAGCCAACTGCCACTAGAAATTTTAAGTAGAAACAAGGTAATGAGTCTTCACAGACATTTAATATATGCAGTAATGACTTTTTCACAGTCTTTTTTAATATGCAGCATGCTAGTTCGCAAATGCTTCACAATACTTTTAGAATATGAAAATATACATTGAGATAACAGATAAGAGTGTTTCATGACATTTGTCCTTGGATTACAGGTTCCTCATTCATTTTCAATGACATGAGAAATGATAATGATTCTTGAAGAACTGATATTGTTTGTCATGTCACGGGTCCATTGAGATTCTCCTCTTTTCTGCTAGATTTAATACAAAGGGAAACAAAATTGCATTAAATCAAACATTAGAGGTTTAGTTTAAATCTTAAAATCAAAGCTGACATAACACTTGACAAGCCTTTAGAGGCTTATGCAAAACACTGCATGTAAGCAACAGGTTTGGATCTTGCATTCAATTCATAGATGACTTCTAGGCAGGGTCCCATAGAGCATATATTAATATTTAACCTTCAAGTAATAAAGACTTATTATTAAAGACTAACCTTCAAGTAATGACAGCTTATCATTCAAAATCATTTTGGGGAGCAAAGCTGGCAGTTGTCATCTTGTAAGGCTTATAATTCAAAGAAAGAAGTGGTGTCAACATTATGCTCTCTTTCAATGTCTCCTCCTTAATTCTTCTACTAGTATATATTGAGTTGGCAACAAAGATGTATTTCTCTGTAATAGCTTTAAAGAAATTTTGGAGTGGAAAGGTAAAGACAAAACATTGCTTACAACCATTTTTGTACACTCTCAGGTAGATAAGAATATAAGGTAAGCACTATTAAAAAGCCATTCCTCCACTTTGACTGGTACAAGCTCTGCAGCAGCACTTACATACAAATGGAGAGTGGGAATCTAAGGAATCAGTAAAGCATTCTAGTTGTGTCCTATATCTGTAAAGTTAACATAACATATCCTCCACTAGGTCTTTCCATATGTTCCTCACCCATAGGAGTGAGGAAATAAAATTAATACAAGAGATGTCCATCTTTGTCCAGGTAGTATCTTCTCAGTGATCTTCTACACAAAAAAGAATGATGTGACAGAGGGCAATAGTGTGTCAGATTATCAGCATTGAGGCCTGAACCTCATAACAGCTTTTCAGAGAACTATGGTTGTGCAAGACTCAGTGAGGAAAAACACCACTTCACCGTTTCCATGGAAGTGTCTATTTCAGTCCCTGTCTGAGCTACTCTGTCTTCAAAATAACAAGCAAAACTCAACCAAGTAGCCAACTTAATGATAGCAAGAATTTATCCATCAACCTCTAGGAACAGATGTTAGGGTAAAAGCATAAAAACATTTTTGCTTTTCACACAGTCATGGCATATAATCTTTAAAAATAATCTATATGTCACAGTTGGTTGGAGTCCCATCACTGGCACTCTAAATTTGCTTGAAGTCGATGAGACCATGGATGTGTTGAAAGACCAACCACTGTTTATTAGCATCTACACTATGGTTATAAAGAAAAAACAGTAAGCAACTTTTTTTTTTTTCATAATGTCTAACCTCAAAGTCAAATTATTTGACTTTAAATAGCATAAATATCAATAATGAGAAAGTTCTTTTTGAAGGAGGAAAAAAAGGGAAAAGGATGTAGCAACAGTATCAGAGTTTTCTGTGTTGTTTTCTACAATATTTGCAATGCAGTCAGGCATAGAACTCCACAAGCACAATCCTACACGTTTCTGCCATACACATCTGCTCAGGAAATAGTCTGAACTTTGGAAAAATGTGTGCACACATTAATCTGAAAAGATTCTACAGAACTAGAAAAGCTGTTCTATGAAAGCCCATCTGGAAGTCAATTATGGCTAAAATAATCCACGTTGCAAGGAAAATAACAACATTGTACTTGTTTATTGATTGTGCCTTGATGTTAAAAAATGAAACAAAATAAAATAAAAAATAAAATAAAATAAAAATAAAGATAAAATAAATATAAAATAATTGCAATATTTTTCCGTATTATATATTATTTAGATAGCTTGTTTTTAGATAGCTTTGCATGTCATAATGTGCAAAGAAATGCCTTGCAGTATGGATTTTTTTCCTTGATTAAACAGTTATAGGAGAAGTTCAACAACCTGTAATTAGAGATTGTTAGTCCCAGTTTTTCCTAATCATATTCTTATGATTTCAAAAAGATAAATTTTTAGGTCTAAAAGGTCTGAATTTGAGTGATATAGTCAGGAAAGATTTAAAAAACTAATTACATCTAAATAATAATAATAAAATCTACCATTGGGTGCTTAGTTGGGTAGGAATTATATTACAGTTCTATTAATCTCTGCCACTAAAAAAAATGTTGTGAAACCTGCATGATACTTCATAAAACAGAATAAAAACTAAGTGGGGAGGAGGGAAAAGGGGTACTATAAGCCTCTATTTATCAGCCTAGGATAACATAACATTCACTTTATCTCCTTTCCTGTTGCGAGTTGTGAGGAATGGTCCCTAGTTAGTGACCAAATGTCAATGACCCCTAACAGATATGTTAGTGACAGAGAACAGCAAGAGGACATTAACAAAGTAACCCAACCATCTTTCCTGCTGGGGACACTGATGAACAGCGATATAAAACTACTTCAGTCCCACTTCACCTGAGCAGCACAGATCAACAACAATATTCTATAGACTGACTTCTCTATTTCCACATATTTCTACCAATGGCTTTGAAGGTGCTGAGAGCTAAGCCAATAAAAAGATTCAAAAGAATAAAAAAAAAAAAAAAAGAGAGAGAGAGAAACAAAAAGAAAAAAAAAAAG
>JAVCKT010031971.1:0-24683 GCA_032273925.1 Rhynchotus rufescens | reverse complement strand
GATAAAAAACACATGACCCAAAAGTAGAGAAACAGGGTCAGTTATTCAACCAGAAGAATTCTCAGTCCAAATGGGATTTCATTGTTAAGAAACAACATAGAAAGTTGCCAGGCATTATCAGCTACAATATACAAATCTTATTATTTCAAGTGCTGCATCTTTGTGAGCATAAGCCATTCTAGCAATACAAACGATTTTACAATTTTACAATTCGTGACTAAATTATGCCCAGCCCACATTTGTCCTCCTTCCATTGGGGAATAGTGTGATTCATAAGAAAAAAGCATATATAATTTGAAGTTAATAAAGTGTTTTTCTTTGAACTCTAAAATAGACTTGAAGCTAAAGTTGGAAAGAATCTGAGGAAACAAAATGTGAAAGCTTCAGAACACTAAAAAAAAAAAAAGAAAAAAAGATTGCAAGGGCAGTCATCTTTGCAACCTTATCTACTCTAACTAATCTCATGAACTCTAAATAACCTTCAAGATTCAAATGTTTGTCTATTCAGAACTTTATGTTTTCCCATAACCATTTAAAATCAAAGAGGCTTTTTTTTTTCTTCATTAAGTTCAGTGGAATTAGGTCAGACTCCAAGATTAAACTTTATTACTTTGCCTTTGTTTAATGCTTCGATGGCCAGTCACGAGCTTGATCTCTCTCAACCAAGACAAGAGCCGACTGGGTAGAGCTGAAGGAAGCCCTGAGAGCAGAGCCACCTCCCATTTCATTCCAACCATACTCAGATAGTTCAAGTATCATTTGAACAAGCTCCTTGCTGCAGTATCTGAGGTGTGGACAATGTTTTGCTGAATCACTGACCTAAGTGCTTCAAGGAGAGCTGAGATCCTCCTGCCATGAAAGGTTGCAAGTCTTTTGTAACGCAGGCTGCAGCAGCTGAAGTTCAATGGCAGTAATAACTGTTCACGGGTTTCTAAACAACCCAGCAATGCATGGGCACCTCTTATTCCTTCTCTCATTTTGCATCTACGTTTAGTTGTTTATTATATTTCATTTTATTTTCAGGACAGACTAAATCTCTAATCCACTGGCAGAATTAACAGCATTAAAAGAAAGGGGGGAAAAGCACTAGTCATTTGAATTCAGTTTTTATGCAGCATGCCAAAATAGGCTGAAGTTAAAAGCAATAGCGCTGCACTGAATGAATGGCAAGATTTGTTTTTATCTTTCTTATTGAACAGATTCCTGCAGTTTACTTTTTTGAGCATCTTACGGCATCTTTGGATCAGCCAACAAAGAAATTCCTTTTGGACACAGCATGTGGTCAAATGAAGATCCTGTTCAAAGTGACATGAAATCAGAAATATTGGCTATATAACAGGTATTGTCTTTTTCTATACTTCTGTTCTTCATTGTCAGTAGTTGCCATAACTGAAGAGACACACTCACAAAGAAGTAAGAAATGTTCAAAGTAGGCAACAGATGCTTTATTAGAAGGCAAACCTTTCTCTTTTCTCTATTCATTTTATCCTAACACCAGCAGGTTTCCAAGGGGGAGAAAAAGCAGCTTTGATGCTTTTTTTTTTTTTTTCCTCAACTGCTGGAATTTTTTAAAGAGGTCCTAATTTCAAATGCTTTAGTGGAGTCTGCCTTAGTGCTCTTATGTTGCAAAATATTTAATGCTTTAATAGTAGGATCATTACCAGTTCCTCTTTATATTTGCTGTTTTCTCTGATTATTAATTGGTCAGACAGTCTTAGCTATGGGTACTCACAGAAGTGCCCTCCTCCAGCAGCCAGACAATACTCCTCCTGGGTGGCACGGAACGGTGGAGGCCCTTTGACCCGAGTAGCCTGGGAACAGTTCATGGGTTTGTTCCAGTGCCCTATCTGAAAACACTCATTACCTTCACACGCAAACGAACCCTGCGACTTGAACACCTTAGAAAGGCAGATTAGAGCAGTGCTTATGCTGGCTCACCTCTAAGTGAAGTCACTCAGACTTTTGCTCAAACACTGAATGCTGCACGGGGCACTAGGCAAAACAAGACTAGAGCCCAAGCTGGGTGAATCAGCCACGCTGAGACCAGTCGCTCCTCGGAGCTCCAAACGTCAGTGCCCCAAGGTCAGCAAAGCAGCGTCCCCGGGGCTCGCTTCCACACAGAGACCGCGCTGCACTGCTGAGTTCACTGACTTCGCTGGAGTGGGATGGGTGTAATTTGGACGAAGTAACAAAGCCCAGCACATTTTTATGTTGCATGGCAGCAGGCAGGGCTGAAGAGGCGTCAATTGGCTCACTAGCTGCTCTCTTGGTTGTCCTCCCTTTCTTAGGGGAATGACAAGGCTACCAAGCAAGGCCAGTGCCCACTCTTGTCGGTGGAAAAGTGGCCCCTGGCTTTTCAGGCAGGTTTCCGTGTCTCCCTCTAGGATTGCAGTGGCTGCAGAACCAGAGCTTTGAGGGGCTACTCGGCACAAGTCAACCCACAGGCTAACCCTCGGCCCACGCATTTTAGGTAAGTAATACCAGGGCTCATCCAGAACAGAAAAATAAAACTAATAATTTAAGAAACATGACAGTGACCCAAATGTACAGAAATTTCAGACATTATCTTTTAAAATAAGATACTGCTGTTCAGATCTATATATATATATATAGAAATACAAGATTTTGTTAAACATGCAGCTTTAGGCCAATATAAAAGGCTGGGCTTGCTCAAGGGGGAGGCCAAAGCAGTCATCAGAATAGGTGGCCAGGACAGTCTTTCTGAAAATCAAGTTGTAGGTGCCTTCTATTTACACTGTCTCTGCATTTCTAGGAAAGCAAGATTTGTTTAGAAAGTGTTTTCATTAGACCAGCAGATCCTTACCTGAGAGAAGATTTCTTTTTCACTCTCCTGTCATAGATAGATTCAGAAACTATTTGTTCTTATCAGAGGATTAAAAGTCAGCTTGACAAAATGCAGTATTATCTGTTGTCAGGATCAGCAGCCACTGCTACCGCTGGTGCAAAAACTCTGGGAAGCATCGACACATTGAATGAGAGCGCTGTGGGAAAGAGCTGGCAAGGAAAATGCACGGCAGTCACCGTGCAAGAGAGCGAGAACCACCCTAAGAGTGGCCAGCTCAACTCTTCCTCCCCCAGCTCAGCACTTCCTTCCGATGGAGAGCAAACAACATGGAATAGATTTGGGAAGACAACTCTTGAATGACAGAAAAGAAAGATATGGTGATATGGCCAAGATGCAAGATGGTGCATAGCAGACAGAGAAAACAAATAAAATGGATTTTTTTTTAAAAAATATAATCCATTGGGGTCAAAATGTGAACTCTTAGACCTAGCACATGGAAAGGGACGGGTTTTTTTTAAAAAAAGAAAACAAAACCTTGCTTCAAATGGCAGCATTTTTCCTGGTGTCTTTATTTGGATAAAAGAAGCCACAAAATCTCTAGTATGTGGAAGCGATGGAGACTTCACGTTAAATTCCAGCCACAGACATTCCACTCTGTGAGCTGCTGCACCTTCAGACTGAGAGTTTCTGAAACGCATGCACAGGGTAGGCATTTACTCAAACAGAAGACAAGTGTTTGCCTCAAGCTTTGACTGTTGCTGGAAGTCTCCCATTTAAAGAGTGGAACACTTAAGTTTCTGATCTCATCTCTAAATGCATATGCAAAACCCCACCTGCACATTCAGAGAGGAGAGACACGAGTCACTGCAGATACCACGAGTGATAAACGCAGCCTCAGGCAACTACTGATCTCCTCTCTGGACTGCCCCAACTACAACGCAGCCTCTCTCAGTTTTATCTAGGTTTGGAGGCACCCAGGAAGTTAAAAATTGGACCTGAGATGTCCAAACTTCCAGGGAAATAACGTTCCTTTGAAGGAAGACAGAGGTATTTTCATCGGCTCTCCGCTGCAGAGAACAAGCTTTTAGCACAGCGCCAGGTCTAAGAGCCAGAGAAGCAAGGCCCTCGCGCGTGCTTGATCATCGCCTATATCAAACAATTCAAACTAAAAGAACAGCTCTCATGTAAATCTGTTCACAAAAAGAATGGAAAGACCTGGGAAGGTTAAAGGCTACAACTTTCAGAGCTTTTATTCAGACCAAGTTAAATAAAGAAAACGTGTTCAAAAGTTTTATTCTTAGGCTATTCTCAACAATTCTTTTTTCAAAATTCCACTTTTATGAGAGCACTCTTACTTTACTCAGAAAGTTCACAAATAAAGAGCTTCTATTTCTCTCCCTGTACATTCATGTGGGTGCCTGAGAATTACAGTAAGTTAGATCTTTCACCTGTTCTTTACATACTCCCTTACTGCAAACCGCATTGGAGAAGCCTGATGGGGTCAATTTAGGAAGGTTCTGTGATGTTCCAATTTCAAACCCTTCTCTGCGCTTCCCTCTCAATTACTCCATCGCATCAAACACTACAATAACTGTTATTATCTATATATTCAAGTAATATGTTGGGCACTATATATGTATATACATATCTATACACACACACAGTTATGTAGATCTTCAAAGAAATAAACACCTAATCAAATAGGCCAGAGAAAATCTTTTCTGTGTGTAAAGACTAGGCCAGATTGTACTTAGTTGCATCCCAAATCCCTTTACTTCTTCACAGTGAATTACTACTATACAAATAAAAATTGTAACAGATTTAAAAAAAAAATACGCTGGATATCCAAAGAAGAATGAAAAACATATTTTCCAACGACACCTATGGAGAAGTTGCACGTTTTTGTCGATTTCCATCTTTCTGATACTATTAGCATTTTAGAAACCTTGCTAGTAACAGGCTCCTTTGATCTCTATGACTTGGTGCCACAAGATTTGCCCTCTGCATGTTGTGAAAACCTGAAAGGGTTGTTTAAGGAGGGCAGCTACTATGTAACTGCACATTAGCCATACTTAGAATGATTATGGCTTTCTAGACATCTGAATGATGGGTTATTAGCAGTATTTTAAGACTTCTGGGCTGGGAGAATTGTAACTCATCTCTGCATGGTAACAACACTTGAAGCTACAGTGAAGATGAAGAAAAGGTGAGTTTGCTACCACATGACATAAAACAAAGACTGTTTCTTCCAGGGCGATGTGATGGGTGGATGCTGCTCCCTCTCCTCTTTGTGTTACATCTTCTTCTTGTACCAAATGGATAGAGACCAAATCTTTCCTGCACCAAGGATCGGCAACAGGAACCTTTCAGACATGGCGACACAACCGTTATCCAGGGACATGATGACCATCCTGTGGTGATTATAAGACCTGCTATATCCCAACACGATCTTCCAAAGCAGTTGCTACAGACAAGCAACCACCGTTCAGGAATTCAGTGGAGGATGGCAGAGCAGCCCATGTTTGCACAACCTGTTCCATGTTTTTGGAGTCCCACCTCACGTACGTACAGCAAAAGCCTGGCTAAGATATAATGCAGGCCTTCTCAACAGCGATGACAAAACTCCTATTTTCAAATCAATGAGAGCTTTGCCACTCACTAAGTCAGAAAGCTTCAGGGGTCAAAATCTAATCTTTAACTTGGAAGAAGGAATCTCACATACATCCACATTTGTTCAGACACCAGTCCTGAAGTAAATACATAATGAACACCAGGCTCTTATCTATTTATGAGTCTAAAATATGACATTAATGACGATGACTTTTATTTGCTCTCAGAAAACTGTGCCTGCAAAAACGAGAGGCTGTTTCTCGGAAACAAGGCTAATGTACAGAGACCACAAGAGGTCTGGAAGAAATCAGTGTCACAGGCACTTCCCAAAGGCGCGTGTGCACGCCAGGGCCGCGCGCTGCCCGCGGGGTCCCACCAGGGTGCTGCACAGCCCGTGGCCTTCCTCTCACAACAGATGAGGAAAGGGTCCCCTCCAGGACCACCGTCCTCCTCCTACCAGCACCACGGCCACCACCACTCTGTCCCTCCCGACCCAGGTCCCCCCTGGCCATGTCCTCACCTGGGGACAGCAGAAGGACGGGGCTGATGGCTCAGGGGGCAGGATCTGCTCTCGGAGCAGGAACCTTTGCCTGCTGCCCGTGCACAGGACGGACTGCAAAGGCTCAAGAGAAGCATCAGGGAGCACTTCAGCCAACACTGTGAATGGAGCTGCATGGAGCTCGCTCTTCTAAAACAACAAAGATATAAAGAGGTCACCTCTCTGCAGGTCACCCCAAAGGAAGGCCAAGAAAACCGGCCCACCTCATCACACCGTGCACATTTTGCAGGCTACATTTAGAATATTCTCAAAAGCAGCACTAAGCATGGACTTTTTACGTGACATTTAGAAAACAGCATGATATCTGAAAAGCAAAATTCTATTTTTCTCCAGAATAACTAGGATAGCATATATGCTATGCATGATGTGTGCTGCATAACTACTGCTATCATCGTGTTCACAATGCAGACCTGGTTATTCTTCACTAATTAATTTCCCTAATAGCAGAACTAGGAGGAATCAAGAGTTCAAAAAAGATCAGCATCAATCAACTGATGAGTTTGTCTGTGTTCTCTTGAAAGCAACTTAAAGAGGAACATTTGATCGCTACCAAATTTCTGAGGGGAATACCATTTCAACGTTAGGACTAATGAGACTAGTTTAATCTCATCCTTATAAACAAATCAGCTTAAGCCTAATGAAATCTTATTTTTGTAAATTAATGCACAAAGGAAATAGTTCAGTGTAAACAGACTTGTAGTGTACATTGTTTAGAGACTATTGACTTTCAAATTAGCCTGCTTTTCAAACATTTCACGTCAAAAATATAGTCAAAATGCAAATGTAGCATAAACGGCTCTATAATAAATGCTCATTCAACATTTATTCTTTCTCAAATCATCTTTTAAAGCTCTTTCATGCTAATGTCTAGAAGATGTGACATTAGAAAAATTGCTTTGACATGCTAAGGGGCTCCAAGATTAACAAAAAGAGAAAGAACAAGATAAAGCTTTCAAAAGACCTATTTCAGAGGAATTATTACTTCCTTTGAAAGTCTTCCAAGGTTGCAGTGCATTTAAGCTTGTTGGCATACATGTAAATGAAGGACTACAAAAGTATTCCACTAAATACAACTTGAATTAAACCTTCAGGCTAATGTTAAGGAATGAGGATAAAGGCCAGACCCTAGGCTGGCAACAACTAATTTAAAATAAGTTCTTTATTTGAGGACATCAGTAAGGGAGAATTATTTAAAAAGAAAGGAGGGGGGCAGGAACAAAAATATCGATAGAGGAAATTATAAATGTAATTCCCATATAAAATGGCTTGGACTGATGGACCCTGCTGATTGAGCACCTGGCATTCTAAAGAGGTTTATTAAAATACTCTGAACCGCGTTGTAAAATAGAAACTGTTTCCACTGCTGACTTCCTCATTCTCCTTGCATAAAAATGCACTGCTTCTCCACAACAAAGTCTTGATTTCATAATGACTAAAAGGCAACGGTGATGTGGTTATCATAAAAAAAATATTTGGGCTTGTAAGCCTTAAGCCATGATTTGAACCTCCAGTCATTTGACATCCAAGGGAATGTGATTACAGCCATTCCAGTTGCACTTTTTACTTCAGGCTTCATTGGAAACAGACAGCATGCAAGAGAATCCATGCTACTGCATCCTCCTTTGCATTTGCCAACTCTAAAGGAAATTTGACTACAAGCCCAATGCTGCCTTGTCTTTTTGGACAAAACTGTTGAAGGATTTTAACTTAAAAACAGATTGTTACCTATTAGCCAAAATCTAGAAACAATTTACTTTTTTTATCTTAAAATATTCCATGTGCCTAATGCTATTGAAGGAACTAGAAATTAGGGCCCCCTCACATACTTGTGATTTGCAACACACTTATCATATGGTCTTTGCACACCCTCTTACATACACTCATTCTACAGAAATTAGATTGAATAATTAATTCATGTCTCAAAAATGTTTGAAATATTTAAATGGAGTTCATTTGCAAAGCCCAATGAAATAACACTGCAGTTGTTATTTAAGAAATTCTGTTTGTTACCTGCTGTTTATAGCCTCATACTAGTTGGTAACACAGTAGTTGCATATTAGTTTCCCAGATGGCAGTAATGATGGTCCTATGGGCCTTTTTTAAATATTGCTTTGTTTTCTTTAAAAATGTATTCAGTTTATACTTCATGGTGCTTGCAATGCATTTTTGAAGACATTAAAGGCTTTAAATTTGATCACAACTTCACTACTAATATTCTTAACCTGTTGCATAAAAAAAATGTATCTTATCTTGCCAAATAAGTATGTTGCCTTCTGTCACTCCCTTCTCCTCATATCAGCCTTTTCATGCTGGTCACTCTTGTGGGGACTTTATTGCCTGCATTACCTCAGAAATTGCAGCTCTGCTACCATAATCTTTATGGCACGCCAAGAAATTCTACTTCAAAGGCAACAGGCCACAGCAAAAGCAGCTGTAAGGGATCGCGCTGCGAGACGTCCTCTCCTAAGAACCAGGACACTGCCCAAGCAGACACACTGGAGAGAAAATCTGTCATCAACATTTTGAATTTACATGTACACAGGTAAGAATTCTTTTAGATCAGCCAGAATATGGCACAATATTTAGTGATGTGTTTCTGGGAAGAGACTATTTAAAAGAATGAAAAACAACTAAAAAATGGGAACTCTTTCTTTACAGGTTTTCTAATGGCATTCAAATATACATGTGACAACCAGCAAGAAAATCTCTCCAATTAGCAGATACACTTTTAGCAACTATTTGGTTACCTCATTATGTGCTTGTCAGTATGAAATCTGAGTTTGGGAAGTTTTGGGGGATTCTAACAATTCACAAACGCAAATAGATTAGTAAGATCATTTATTACTACAGTGAATGCCAGACTTGCAAATCTCAATTTGTGCAGTTTCATATGCAAAAGCAGGAATAGCAATATTCATGCACAAAGCTGGGCAGGCAGGGGACTAGTGGTCAACTCAACCATCTAACCAGGGTTGCCAGGAGATTTACATCTAAGTACCAACATCTAGTCCATGTTTCTGAATTAAAAAAAAAAAAAAATCTACAGCAGTAACATTAAAAATAAAAAGATCTCTATGGTAACATAATTCAAACTTTTAGAAAAAAATTAGAAAAACCTTATGATTTTATTGTAATTTAAAGACTGAATAATAATAAAGACTACAAAGTGATGTGTCTTGCAGACACCTTGAAAACAGGCACAGTCATATACAAGTAACAAAAAGAGAAAAGGAAATCTGCCTCATTTCAGCCTTACACTTTTTAAATCCCCCCAGAAATATCAGTTGATATAATTAGGGAATTGTAGATGCGACTCTGTAGATTCCTTTTTCTTAGCTCACGCTCTCTCGAGGGAAGGGAGGGAAGGTTCCTGAGATGAATGCAAGGCTGACAGCACTTGCTTGGGTTGTACTCAGATTCCACCTGAACACGGAACCATGAAAAAAAGTGAAACCCTTTGATGCAGCCTACCATTCATCTGCCTGCAAAACACAATGTCTGGAGCAAAACATCTTCTAAGCATCTAGTTTCTTATACTGGTAGTTCACCTGAGACTTTGCGGAGAAGAGAATTAAAAGAGATCATCTCCATAAAAATATGCTTTGAATGGTAATTTTGATGGGACTGATAAATTTTGTAACAGCAATTTTTATTAAAAAGTAGCCTTCCTTTTCCCTAGACTTCATACATAGTGATAAAATTACAGGGAAGTACTTTAGGTTATGCCATGTTACAGCATTCACTTGCAGACACAACTTATGCTGATATAAACATATTATTATGATATAAATAAAAGTATCTCACTGATGCACATAAATTGAGACAAGGGGAGGGTTTCAGCAAAAGGCTACCAAATGCAGCCTAATCAGTGCAGCTAAAACATTCTGTGTCCCAAGAGCAGTATGATAAGGTTTCTGAAACACTGTCCAGGTGTGAGACCCTTAGGGCAGAAATGGAGCAAAAAAGGTGGCCTCCTGCTTTCTCTGTGCACAGCCATCCGAGCGATCCCTGCACAAGACAGGCACACGTGACAAAATCCAGATGTGGCACCCACATATGCCACCCATGTCAAGGCTCTTATTCCAGACTGTGCTGGGACTGGACAGGCTCCACATTGCATCTATATCAGGTCTCCAGGTTAGGACAGACTTTTCTCCCACCTCTTGCAGCCGTGCCCCGTACTCTACCTTAGAGCCCCCCGCAGCTGTGGTCAGAGCAGCGGCTTTGCAGGAGGCGCCACCCAACAGCTCAGAGACCAGGTTCAGGCTGTGCAAGGCAACTCCTGAAACAGCCGCATTTTATTCTTAGCTAGAAAGACAGAGTTACAGATCTCTGTAAAGCAATGTGTCCTTTCATGCAGGTGTCCCCAAATCCCTCGTCAGCTTTGAAAATCCTAAGAGTTTTGTCACTGCTACTGGTTAGAAGTGAAAACTTCTCTCCCTCCTACATCTCCACCAGATATTTCATTTGCAGAGAGAACACACTTTTTTTTTTTTTTTTTAAAGAACAATCTTCTCATAACTTTTCTGTTTCAATCTGACCCCTGGGGATTTTCCATGCCCCAGAACCATCCCCATTCCTTTGCTTCACTGGACTAAAAATACTGGGTGGCGAGGGCTGTGGTTCAGGCAATGTTGCAGCTACAAACAGCCACACTGAAAGCTCAGCTGTTAAAGAGATTTTCTCACACACAAATGCAGACAGAATCAACTTCAAAACTCAGCAGACATATTTCCCAGTGTTATCATATTTTGACTGTAACAAATCTGCAATACTCTCGATGAAAAAAAAAAAATCAAAGTAAGCTTCACTGCTGTGCACATTTCTTTGGTCAAGATTTGCTTTAGGACGAGGAAAATCTTTGTTTATACGAAACAGCTGCATTTTTCTTTGTTTCAATATATACCTGGGTAAATAAATCTTTTAAGGAGAAAGCAACTCAAATCAGCAAAACCCTACTTCGCACCATGATTAGAGAAGTTAGATCTTTACATTTCTAAGTTCCGATTCTAGGGCACACAAATAAGATGGGGGGAGGAACAACCTCATCTTTATGCTTAGTTCCAACATCACGTCAGTTATTTGCAACACTGAGATGTATGGTCCTTTTATCTGTTGGGTGCTGCCTATTTTTCTAATTAGTAGTTGGAAAGAGGAAGCCAGAGTTTTGTAATGCAGAGGGAATGCTTTTTTCTCCTCTCAGTCTGTTCCAAATGTCCTCTCAGCTAGCAGGAATCTTTGAAGTTGTTCTGGGGCTCTATTCCGTGAACCACAATCGCATATAAATGCCGTTACTCATTCTAATATTTGGATCCTACTTCCCCTGCTTCCTAAAGCCGCAATCAGTTAATTTGTCCATGACCACATTTGTCACAGAAAAATTAAAACCTGCGACCCTAGATTAAAGCATAATTAGACTCCATACAGTCTAAGACTTTCTTATCATATCTACAGAAAAGCAACATCCTCTTAAGCAAAGATTTTAATTAAGCAAACTTCACCTTCCAACACCCCCATCCGTGTGTTCACGCTGCTACACGAGGCAAGTAACTGCATTAATAGGTGTGAGACCTTCTCAAGACCCTTTTACTCTTGGAGTGGTCAAAGCACCGCTGGCTCCACCGAGTGCCCAAAGAACGTGCAGCCCACGGGCCCAGCTGCCAGGGCTCTTCTGGACACCCACCTGGCACCTCTGTTTGCACAGACTTCCCATAGTTTAGCACATTACGTTTTCAGAGAACCTGTGCAGAATTCTCATTTTCTACTAAAATTTAAACATAGCTTTTGCCTACCTCAAATATTTCCTAACTAAAACTTCTTCCTCAGGCAACTGTTATATTTTAGTCCTAACTAAAAATATGCTAATACGCTTAGGAATCGAAATCTGCTTTACTATTTAAGGCTCAGAACTTAAAACTCCAAAACGCATAACAGTTAAACGCTGGATAGTTTACATCCCCAACTAGAAGTGTTTATACTATTTTGTGACTAAGACAGAATGAACTTGGCAGAAAAACATAAACTACTTCAGGTTTAGAAGGGCCAATTTACGCATTAGTGTCCTGTTTGCATGAAATTATTATCTTGCCATCTACAGAGCACAAAGCAGTACAAATCAGCATAGATAAATACTATGTTGGCTCTGAGAAAACTATGCCCACCTTTCCTTGATAAACTAAAAGCTTTATTCTAAAGTTTTATTGGAGTCAGTTTGTAACATACCTAAGCAAGGGAGAACAAACTAAATGCAATGAATTAAAAAAACTGATGTGTTATGAAAAAATATCTGTCATTTACCTTTTCTAACTTAATTGCTTTTAAAATCAAAGAAAAAAAATGGGTTGGTGAGACCTCATTAAGAAAGAAAATACTTATATTGATCATGAGTAAAATGGAGAAATCAGAAGAATTCACTGAGAGACATTAAGTATAACTGTTGTTACTGCAGCTCTTGTAGATCTGTTTACAGGCTTATTATAGTGCAGTCTGATGTCCTGAGTTACAGTTCATGGTCAGAGTAAAACCTTGAGCATTTTTTAAATAGAAGTATTATATTAGAGTAGCTCTTTTTCTCACCTTGCTACACCCATCTCACATAGAACATTTCTTTAAATGAAGAGAGATGTCTGGACAAGGGAGCCCGGCTTGCCGAGAAGCACTGGGACGCATCCCCGTGCGCCCTCACGTCCTGGAAATCAGCGTCTGCCGTCGTCACACAACCGCTTCTGGTAGAGGGGAACTGCTCTTGTCTCTTGTCCAAACATCCATTAAAGGACTTCAAACTGCAAGAGGGAGAACTGACTCTGCAAGAGGAACAAGGTGCAAGAGGAGACAGCCAAAACTCCTCTCTGTTCCTGCCACCGCCACGTGCAAGCTCCTGCAGGGCTCCTACATTGCGCACCTGCAGCGCTACCCCACAACGATAACAACTAATCTGATGCTTCATCAGAGATGTTTGTCTCTTGCGACAGATTAAAATGCCTTCTTCCTTTCCACAGTGTTCTGTGGAGCACAGTAGTGTTCCACAAGCTAACTTGGCAAGGCAGTCTTTCTCATCCTGAAGCCACTGTTTGTCCCAAGTTCTGCATTACTATCCTATCATGATATGAGTCAAGCACACAAATGTTCCAAAGATGTTCCACAAAAAGAAAGAAAAGAAAAGAAGATCTTACCTTGCTAAAGCTTGACACAAGCAAGATGTTATTGAAAATTCACTATCCAAATCACAGAAACTAAAATGAGAGTCAAGTCAAAATCTTGCCAAGACAGAAGTCTTGTGATGGCAGATAAATCAGGGATATTTCTTGATTTTCTTTGAGGGAATTCAACTTGTTATGATTTCCTCAGTTTGTAGGCTCACTTTCCTGGTAAGGTTTAAAGTACATTTCCTATAAAATCACATGGTTTGGGGGCATCTTCACTATTTCAATGTTACAAACAGAGATGTTCTATTTGTATGGGACTCCAAAGCAAAAACATACTCTAAATTTGTATGGTACATTGGAAACTCTCATTCCTTTTCTTTAGGAAATTCCTTTTCTTTAGCTGATAGCAAAAAATTGTTATTTTAAAACTAGCTTTTGAAGTATTTTATAAAATATTTAAACCATTAGGAAGGAATCTGCTGTCCAGTTATGTCTTATTCATTTTAATCCTTCAGCCATTTTGCTAAGAATTTAATCACAGAACGCATCCCATGGCTTTATATGAAGGTCTCCGTTTAATTGGACCCAGATTTGTTAATAACTTTCCCTAGATTCCTTAAGCTTAACATAACTTGACTTCTTCCCTGAATTTTCTTCTTTATGTTTTATTTCTAAGAAGGCATTACTTTTCTTCACTTCTCCTGGTGCCAGAGTAAAAGAAATCCTTTAAAGGCAAAAAGATGTCAAGGAAAGGAAAACAAAAACTTGCTCACATCAAGTGATACACCGGAGAGTTCAAAACATGTGAACAAAACAAAGGGGAAAAATGAAGCAGTACCCTGTACTTTAAAACTGAAAAATTTAATAAGCTACAAGAAATTTAAATAAGAGGAATAAAAGTAAAAGCTTTTTACTGCTAAGCTTAGCAAAAAATATAAGGATATTGTATGACTTCAGAAGATTTTTTTGGGGTTTTACCAGTTTTGAGGGCAGAAAAAAGAACACTAAGATGACAAAAAAATGTTGAACAACAACTGGTCAAATGCACCGTGCCCACTGAGGCTCTCCCTCATGATTTATATATCACTGGTAGTGATGTTTCAGTAGATTCTTCGTATGACATGTTAAATCAGGATGGCATTCAAATGACCTTTCATTTTTGGAATAGAGTGAAAGCAACACTGCACAAAAGAACAACTAGAATCACATCAGTTAATGGAGTTCCTAAACCAAATAGCTTGACATAATTATATTACGTATATAGCCAATGGTAGCTATGGCAGAGCAGTATTTCTATTCACACTACAAGATTATGCACAATACTGCATATATCAGCTGAAAAGGTTCATTTAATGCAAGCCATTCAAGAGTTTCAAGAGCCGTGTTCCATTGCAAGCAGACAGAAGACTGTTCCTTAGAGCATTATAGTAATGAACAGCTATTCATATGTCAGGATGAAATTACGTTTATCTTATATGTGGGCACTGTACAGAAAAATAACTCATTTCCATGAAAATAACAGTGCTAAACATATTGTATCTATATCAGCAGCTGTCAATCTGAATCTTTAATGGTCATTCAAGCTGTAATGCTAATTCAAGCCCCAAACACAATCCTCCTTTAACTATAGTAATTCTATGAAGCAATTGTAGAATCTTAGTCATGAAAAATGATGAAGTGATGATTATCTTTTCACTCAAGAGAATAACTTCCCAGCCTTTGCCTTTCTGTGAAAGGAAATAATAAAAAAAATCACTAGCTACAAGTAAAAGAGCCTAATTTCCTACCATGCCTATAAGCAAAGGATGAAAACAATGAAGAAGCAAAGCAGATACCTCTGTGGTAGGAAAACATAAGACAATTCAAAGTCCCACACAGTAGCACTGCTGATAAGTGACAATCATACTGCAGTCCTCTAAGTAATTTTCTTCAGGATGCCAAAGTCCTGCTGCTGAATTTGCAAAAAGGTAGCTTGGCCATTGAATGCAAATACACTATTTAAAATGACAGAATAAGTTCAGTGTAAACACCTGTGAAGGCTGTTTGCATTAGAGCTTTGCAGAGATTTGAATTTCTAGCTTCAGTAAATGAAGTGATTACAAATAATGGCAGTTTTCTCAAGCATAAGATGTGTTTGAGTCTTTGAATTAATTGCTTTGCCTTTGTGGAGGCTGAAACACAGTCAGTGGCGCAACGTAAAAAAGGCAAATTGTCCAGAAAGGGAGAGGGGCAGTTCTAATGACCAGGTAGAAAACACTGACACACCACGCAGGAATAGACAGCAGGATGCACAATCAGGTTAAAAGGTGATGAGAAAGGCAGATAAGGTAAAAACTGCACCCAACATCCAGGCCACAAGCATGGTGCAGCTCCGCTGCAACGGCCCCCTAAGTGAGAAGACATCCTTGCCTGAAGTTTGGGCTTGCATCATTATCCAGCCCTTTCCCTCTTCACACTCCAAATTCATTCCCTACCCAGCGCTGCTGAGAATGAGGGATTTGGTATACAAAAAGCTCAAGATTTTTAAAAACATGAAGTCCTCCACTGCTTATTTAATTTCATTTGACTTTTGTGGGAGTCACCGTATGCACTTAGCCTAAATCAACTGCTCCTGCTGTGCACAGCACCAGCACTTACAAGATCAAAGCCTTGCAATAGGTGATGCAGGTTAGTAAGCTTCTGGAATATTAAGAGGGGGCACATCTTTAGTGACCTTTTAAGCTCAAAAATAAACTTTCTGAATATAACCTGCATTCACAGCAGCTTCAGGAGGGGCTGTTTTAAGTACGTGATTAATTACAGCCCCTCCGAGCTCACCAGAAGACAGAAGTGGTGACAGGGGCGGCAGCTCCGCGCGTCCTGACGCGCAGCCGTGCGGGACAAGGAGAACCCGCTCCTGACTCCCCATCTCTCCAAACACCAGCGGGGAAGAGGCTTTCCTAGTGCACTGCACGCTACACGCATACACCAACCTAGGCAAGTTACCATGACTAGAAAGTAACTTCTCTTTTTTAGGTCCATGAAATATACCTGTGTTTTCTATTGAAAGATGTGAATGATCTTTGATTAAACTGTGAAAATCAATTGTGGCCATGAAGAAACTCCCTTTTTGTCACAGGAAGGGGAAAGCTAGACACTTGGGCAGTAGTTTGGTTTAATAAAATAGCAGCAAAATAGTGGAACCAAAAGGAACTGACATAACTAATCTTTTAATCCTGTCCTCCTCTTGTATTAATCCTGTCTTCTTCTTCTATCCATTTGTGCATAGAATAAAGGAGGTGGACAATAAACCATAAAAATGCATATGTTGCCCAGCAGGGCTTCCATTTTGGCTATTCTTCTATGCTATGGAATTGAGATTTCCTCATCTTTCAAACCTAAAGTTGAACTTTTCTGTTTATTTCATAGGAGCTATAGTACTCAGAGTGTGGCTTACCTTCGGCATATGAATGAAAGATGAAGAAATTATGCCCCAGACAAAGAAGCAGGTGGAAGAAAATGCAGAAGCATCTTAAACTAACAGCAATGTGCAGACGAAAACCCCATGTTTGGGCACCTGCACAATACATTGCCAAAGTTACCTGGGGAGATCTGAACGATTTTTAAATCCAGAGAAAAATCTTTATTTATAGATTTGCCATCAGTGAAAATTTTCGTCTATTAATCCTAGTCTGTAATACAAAATACTTTATAAATATCTGGAAATAGTCTTGTCTGCTCGGTTAAAAACTATACATGAAAATTTTCATAAGATTCAGAAGCCTGCTTCTCGTGGCTAGTTTATCTCTTATTATCCTTATCTCCATTACAGCATCACTGTATTCACTGAGGCTTGTTTTCCATGTACGCCCAACTTCATTCTCCTTCCTAATAAGATGCCCCATGGAATACTGTGCTCAGCTGATCATATTTCATGCACTATGCATTTGTTGGTGCTCAACTCCTCAATCAATTGATTAATTCCTCGGTCAGTTAGTTCCTCAATCCATTACAAACACAACAGCAAAGTAGCTGTTGACCCTGTCTTCAGTTCTGCGGAGAGGAAAGCAGGTGCTCCATAGAACTAATAAATAATTAGTCAACCTTTTCCAAGAGCATTTCCTACTGCCCTCTATGAGATGCTAATTCAATTTCACAGAAGCAGTTTGATATTTTTCAAAGAGTGGCAAGAGAGATAGGAATCTTCTTTCATACTAAAGTTGGATCACATCATCCATTTTTCCTTCATTTTCATACTGAAGTGTGCTAACCTGTTCGTAATTCTACTCTAAGCATTGAGCCAGATCCCAGAAAACTTGCCTTCAAATCCTCAATTTTGCCATTATGGCTGTCTCAGAAGTGGTAGCAGGTTTTTGTGACAATTTGACATTTATGAAACTGGCCATAGAGAAAATCAGAACATGTAGCTGCAGTATTTTCCTTCACGAAAAAACAGAAATCTCTTTTTAATGCCCACTCCAGTATTTTTGAATCCTCACAGTAAGTAAGCTGCATAAACAAGCAAACCCTACCCAAATGCACATATGCACCCACATTCTTTGCCTCCCCTGCTACGGGCAAATTAAGAAGAGTTTCAGTAGAATTCAAAAGCAAATTCACTAAGAGAGTTCACTAAGAGAGTTAATTTTAGTCTGAAATTATGTTACAGAAATATATATAAGCGATATCATCTTACTGAAAAATCATGCTAACTCACCACAGAAACTGGAATGAATATTAGACTCTTCATTTAATTATAAAGACTCATGTGTACTGCATTTTACCTCACAGAGACCACACGGGCAGCACTAAGCAAACAGGACTTCCCATTCATGTGGCAAGCAATCCGAGTCATTACTGATTCTTGTCCTTCCACAGGGACTGAGCACAACGGGGCTGCACAACTGCTTTTGTGAGGTGGAGACATGAGTTTGCATTGGTGTAAATGAAAGCAATATTAAAGGTACTATTATAGCTCTGCGGTTGTCAGGAAGATGAGCAACAGCAGCAGGAGAGAAGCATTTTCAAAAACGCATGCTCACCCAGGCAGGCAAGGTAAAGTGGGGAACATCAGCCTGCATTGCTGGAAGATTTTATTCATAGTGGGTCATTAATATTTAGTTTACAAGTTTTACAATAAAATCTTTATATATATATATATATAAGATCTGGAAAATTTCCAGATCTTGAAATATCTGGAAACTCATATATATATATATATATATATATATATACACACACTCATATATATATATATACACACTCATATATATATACACTCATATATATATATATATATATATATGTCATGATATATGAGTTTCCAGATATTTCTGGCTATGTTACAGATATGAGCAATTGCCAGCCTTTTGTATAAAGGGCTGATCAGAATTTACCACTATACTAGCCCAGTACATCTGTTTTATTGTATTGCTGTAGAAATAAGGAAGATTTATAGATTTATTAAATAACAAATATAATTCCCTGGTTAGCTTTCCATGGATATCTCTCAGTATCTTTTTACTACATGCACACACAGAATATCACCACGGGAGTGACACCAGCAAATAATTAATTGGAAAGGGAAAAGATTGGTTCAGATCTTCAGCTGAAATAAGTCAGCTCCGTTCAGTTAAAACAGACTTCAGTGAATTTAAGATAATTTACACCAGCTGTATATCTGTCTCAAAAGGACGCACAGCTTTTTTATTGCTGTTTTATTGCTATGCCAAAATCTATTTCATTTCTATGTTATCTCCCCTTCACAAGTTTTCCTTATGAATTTATTCTCCATTCAAGATCTGTGAAAATCACCACTAATTTGGGTCATCCCATCATCAGACACCATAAAAGATGCTTATTTTCAAAGACACAGGACTCTGCGGAAAATCAGAGGCCTTTAAAAGCTCATTTTGTCACCCAGGAGGCCAAAGGATGGATGATGCTCACTCAGTTTCGGGATGCAGATCCCAGGGCTGGGTGCTGGAGCTGCTCGCGGAGCTCACACGCTGCCCAGCACCCGCCAGGCCAGCCCGGGGCCGCAGGACACCTCGGAGCCGCTCTGCAGGATCCAGCACCGCCCGATTTAACTGCTGTTCCCAGCAACGTGTGCAGCTACAGATATGTTTGCAGCACAGTTCAAAGAGAGCATGCATATTGTAAACTCTCCGAGATTATCCAGAAACCACTCACTAGACAATCCAAGTTCTCAAGCCACGTGTAGCTATTAGTAACCAAGTCAATCTCATTCTGATCTTATCGCTGCTGCTTAGTATAAGGAAATAGCTTACATCTACACATAAGGAAAGCTGAAGTTCAAAAGCCAAAGTCTGTATATAGGCTGTTAATTATATGTACATAGTTCTTGCTTCCTCTTTAAGCATCTTCAAATATATAAACAATCAGCAAAAAGAGAAAGAATTCTTTGATAGAGCAGTACAGAGGAAATGCATTCAGCAGAAGGAAAAGGAAGGCGAGTCACTGGGAGAACAGAAGAAAATTTCAAAAGGATGGTAAAAAAACATTCGGGTTTATGCTTTGAAATATGTTATGATTTCATGAGACTTAGAAGACTACTATAACATGGAACTAAAATCATCCATAATTAAAAAGTTTTCCCCAAATAAAACATTTTTAAAATTGTAAGGAAGTAACAATGCTTAGTTTCAAAATCTATATGTCTTGAAAAACACAAACAAAATGCTTCATGATTATAATAAAGGCAGTTGCTCAATTACATTAACTTATAAAAGCTTACTTCTAACGCTGTGTGCAGCACGTCCCCGTGCACAGTTTGGTGAGAGGGGCTGGCAGCTGCCGTGCACGCGCTGCTGCTAGCGCTGCCTGCAGCGCTGGACGAGCCGGCAGGACGGCGAGAGCTCCCGCAGCCCCCTGGAGAAGGGCAACCTGCCTGGGGCCGCTGCGGGAAACCCAGCGCACGGCCACCCTCCTCCTCCTCCCTGGAGTCTCTCTGACACTTAGCCTGGCTAGTGCAGGGTGAAACGGAAATCAGGATGGATACAGCAACTGTTTGCTATGCCTTTACACATGGTCTTCCTCTTGACGGAATGTCTTATAGAGCCATTTGGAGGAAAACCTGAAGGGCCTCAGGAGCCCTGACCCTCCCGAGTAGGAAGGAGGCTGCTGCTGTCAGGGTATCACCCACCTGGCTGGCTCAGGGCTCAGCTCTTGTTCCTGCCCTGCTGATTAACTGCCTGGCACCAAGAAACGTGCTTGGGTGTTTCCGCTGAGTAACGCTGCTCTTCAGCGGAGCTGTTTAAAGCTGACAGACTTTGTACAAAGCTGCCTGTGTTTCACAAGCTGCCAGGACTGAATTTTTGGTTTCTACATTGCCACACCAATCTATATTTTATGGTGCATTTCTTATTTTCTTCTGTGTAGTGTCATTAACCTGCTTCCTGGCTGTGCAGAATAATATCCCCCAAGAGCAGGCTGCTTTCTGAATATTTTATCATCTCTCATTGTATTTCCAAACCAATATGTATTTACAAATTCAACCTCCTACAGGCAGAACTATATTGTTTTCCCTCTATGGTGGAGAACCACAGCAGAGACATGGAATATAAATAGAAAAACCTTATCTACATCTTTGTGTTGAAAGAGAGACCCAAGCGCAGCCCAAGCTGCGCACAGAGAGGATTTGCACAGCGCGCATGGGGACGGGGGATGAGGCACCAGAGGGGTCCCCTGGCCCCGTGAGGGCACCTCCAGCTCCCGCGGGAGGACAGGGCTCCCTCGCGGGCCTTGGCAGCGGTCGCTGCCGCCAGGGCCACCATGTTCACACATAAAAATTAGAGACCTGCCTCACTATTCTTCCATTCTGCAGGTATCAGGTTTTTCTGCTCTTTTGATCCATACGAGGTTTGAAGCTGAATTCGATTTATATTGGCCCACTGAATGCTACTTAAAATACCATTTTTAACTCCTCATGATGAAAACGTGGGGACAGGTAATTAAACATACATCATCAAAACTTGCAGGCCCAAAATTTGATGCAACCTCTCGCAGCAGCTACACACATTGTATTTTCTACTTCCAGCAACAAAGAATTCAAACAATATATTTTTCCTTAGTTAATTTATGTAGTAGCTCCTCAATACCTAAGTTCTGTAATTACATAGTGGGCATTTTCCAAAATTAGGAGGGAAAGGGTTGCTCATTGTTGTATAAGTAAGTAACAGGCATTGAAGAGCTTCTCATATTATTATGAAAAAATATTTTGCAGTATCCTTTACAAAACACCAGCTTTGCTATTCCAGTTCCCTGCCAGGCAGAACGCTCATTTATTCTCTATGGTCCATGGTCCTGATCCAGGGGCTTTAGAGGCCTCTGGGAATCTCTTTATTGGTTTAAATAGATTTGGGATTGTCCGGATGCCATAATTATCTCCAGAACACAAGAAATACATTACAAGAAATGTGGGCTTACTGTAAGCAGCTCCCTTTTCAGAGGGATTGCCTCATCTCAGTGAGGCAATGTCCCACCTCCCATAGCTCCATCAAGCAAATAGAGTTCCTTGTGTTTTAGGACAGTGCAGCTCATTCATACAAAAGCCTGTCCTAAAATAATCCACTTCCCATTTCACTCTCCAAAGCTCACTCAGAAACAGGAGTTTGTAACAGATGAGGAGCTAGGAAGTGGAAATCATGAAAAGACTTGGCGTTTGGTTTTCAGCAATCTTGGAGATTCCTTCTTATTCCCTGTAAATTCCTTATTTACAAATCTGAGCCAACATCACCTACCAGTCAATACTTCAGGAAACTTGGGAAAAAAAAATCCATTCTATACCATCTTAAAAATATTCTGAACTGTGACTTCAGAATGACATTTCTGTTTCAAAACCAATACCCAGTCTTTAATTTCTAAGGAGAATGAGGAAATCAATCACCTGAACCGAAAAGAAGTAGTAATTCCAAGAAACAAGCAACTTCCTTCCTATAAAAGGCAAGTTTCTGCACTACCCTGTTATAGTCCTAAAATTTACTATTGACAACCTATAGCATCTTACATTGGTCAGTTGGACAAGCAAGGCATGTTTAGGCATCTAGATACTGTCAAACTGTGGGCTACAACAGTTTATTCAGTTTGGTTATTAATTTGGTTATTATTAAGTGTTAAGACTACATCTAAATGTGTAGGAAATACTTAGTAAATATTGCAAACTATAACAACTAAATAATCCTTTTCCTGACTTTAAAATATGCATAAGTATCAAGGGAAGATCAAGCAATTTGTCATCACAGGGATTTACAAACAGATTTTAAAAAACAGCTAAGCAGAAACAAGCACACATGTTCATCTGGGCAACCCCACAGATAAGCAGAAAAATACAATGCAGTGAGTAAAACCAATTAGAAAAAAAGAGTAAAAGGAAAACAAATAGTCTTTCTCAAGTTTGAAATTAGGAAAAAACAAAATAAATAATATGCAATATTTAAAGAAAAATAGTATCAGTGTTGCACAATGTCAGGCAAAGTTTACTATGCTACAAGAAATATGGAAAGAAAAATTAAACATTCTTAAAATGTATTTCCCTCTTCAATATATTAGAAATGAAAAATAAGTAAAATAAAAAAATTCACATATGCAGAAGGGCAGAAGGGGCCATTGCACACGAGAGAACTGGACACCAGATGTTTCTGTTCCATGAAGAAACCTTCAAAGCTACACACATCAAAGTTGTACATTTTTTAAAAAAAATACAAAAACACAGGCCCAATATTCTTTACAAAAATAAAACTATTCTGTTATGATTACTAAGAGTTCAAATTCATGTCAGTTCAGGAAAATCCTGTGCCACTGAACAGCAACGTTCCTCAAGTAAACTTTAAATTCTGTAATTGTCAAGTATTGAAAAACTAACGCATATATAATCTGCAATCTCAGTCTTTCCCCTTAAAAAAAGATATTACTTCTTACAAGATTTTTAACATTATTTCTGCCAGCAGCGCTAAGTGGTCCAAAACATGAGGGTTAGCCAAGAGAAAGTTCCTGGTGTTATAAAAGAAGAGGTGGGTCCTCCTAAAGCAGAGAGGCACAAGTGCTAGGGATGCAGAGGGAGCCTTGCCCGGCTCGCAGGGGTGCTGGACACCTTGTGTGGGCAGCAGGGCCACGCACCGCCGTGCGGATCCGCGCACAGGAACCCAAGGCTCCGGAGACACACGCTGAATTCTGCTCACTCAGGACACCTGAGCTATTTTTGTATTACTATGCAACACAAAAATGAACTAGCATTAATTTTTAGGCAGCTAACAGAACTGAAGTATTAAAAAGGGACAACTCACATTTCACTTTATTGGAAGAAGAAATCAGAATGCAAATACTAAAAATAATGTCAAATATGGTGGGTTGAGAATTGAATGACTATAGATATTTTCCTTAAAAATCTCAGCTTTTGGAGGCAGGTAGCTTGCCAAAGATAACCCAAGAGCACCATAGGAGAACTACCAACTGACTTCATGAACCGCAGAGGTGCTCAACAAATGACCATGAGTTTGTCACAACTTAAACAGATACTGTGTGCTGTAATGATATGGATGAGCCAAAGCCAAGGGACAATGTTATTAGTAATTAAAAATAATATGGTGAAGTCTTGTTTTCCTTACCAGGAAACTTCACACAAAGTCAGATGGGACATTTTTCCTGACACACGAGGAGGACACGCTCTTCCCAGTGACCAGAGAGCAGCGAGTCTCTGGAGATTTACTGGAAAGCCGAAGCGTGCAAGCCAACAAGAACACGGGATCTGGGAGCAATCATGGCTCGTGTTTCCTGCTAGTGTTTCCTTCAGCCCTATTAGCCCTTCTCTACACGGAAAGGGTCATAATCCACAGCCCAGTCCAAAGGCAAGAGGCAGCTGTTGCTGCTCAAAAACGAAGAGATACTGTGAGGATGAAAGCATCCAGATCAGCCTCCTAATGAAGCTGCTTTCTCAGATGAAATAATGGATGCTCTTTTTTTTTTTTTTCCCCTCCTTTTCAGTTAAACTGTTCAGTTCCTAGTTCATCCAAACATATATGAAAGCTGAAAAATCACAATAACTCATTTTTTATCATTAAACATAAACTCACCAATTTGAAAAGGTGTCATGAGACCTACCAGTTCAAGAATCTTGAGGGACCTGGGAAGCAGCAATAATCAAGTCCAATAACCAATACAGGTACTATTTTCTTTATTCAATAAATTGGTTTTAGATGAAAAAAGATCTTGATAAACTTATCTGTTTTTCCAATATGTTCAGCACATGTGTTAATACTGTTATTTAACTAATTAAAAGAAAAAGACTTAGTACTTTCTATCAAAATAGTATTTGATTCAGTAATAAGTACATATACACTTTCCTTTATCTAAAGAAGATTCTTTCCCTATTTTCTAAGGTAACAAAATAAAAAATAAGTATATGCTTATGTAGCTGTAACTGATCCCTAAGTGTAAAACACAGTATAATCAATTATGATAATCAAATTTTTTTTTTTTTTTTTTACAGAATTAACATTGCCATTCTTACCTTTTTATTTAATGAAATCCACAAACTTTTATGAGACATAAAAAATGTGCCCTTTGT